>CM049403.1:1887500-2175000 GCA_026929865.2 Hyperoplus lanceolatus
AAGCTTTGCACATCTACAGATTGACATTTTTGCCCATTCTTCTTTGCAAAATAGCTCTGAAAGGGCCTTTCTATCACATAAGCTTTGATCTAAACCATACCATAGTAGATCTTGTTGTATGTTTAGGGTCGTTGTCCTACTGTAAGGTGAACCTCCCGAGTCTCACGTCTCTTGCAGACTCGGACAGGTTTTCTACCAAGATTGCCCTGTATTTGGCTCCATCCATCTTTCCCTCAACGCTGACCAGCTTCGCTGTCTCTGCAACAGACTTGAGACTGGGGCGGAGGTTCACCTTCCAGCAGGACAACAACCCTAAACATACAGCCCGATCTACTATGGAATGGTTTAGATTAAATCATATTCATGTGTTAGAATGGCCCAGTCAAAGTACAGACTTAAATCCAATTGAGAATCTCTGGAAAGGATTGAAAATTGCTGTTAACAGACGCTCGCCATCCAATCTGACTGAGCTTGAGCTATTTTGCTAAGAAGAATGGGCAAAATATCAGTCTCTAGATGTGATAAGCTGGTATAGACATACCCCAAAAGACTTGCAGCGCAGGCGGTTCTATAAAGAATTGACTCAGGGCGGCTGGATACTTTTACATGCCACACTTTTTAGTTTTTTATTTGTAACAGAAATTGAAAACCATCTATAATTTTCATTCCACTTCACAAGTATGTGCCACTTTGTGTTTGTGTATCACATAAAATCCCAATAAAATACATTTACGTGTGTGGATGTAACGAGACAAAATGTGAAAACGTTAAAGGGGTATGAATACTTTAGAAAGCAACTCCACTATATATTTGCTATTGAACTACCAAAAACCACTGGTTAATTTCTGGTCCCAAATCAACTCCTTAGAAGCTGAGCCCCAATAGAGAGGTTGGATTAGGGCCTGAAGGGAGGGTTAAGAAATATACAGGGAGCATGTGTGTGATGCTTCTCCCCACTTTAGACTGGCGAAATTGTAAAGGGCAGACATTTTAAGGGTTGATTTGGAATGGCTCTTTTCCTATGAATCACCTGGGTGACAAACTGGTGGTGGTAGAGGCTGACGGTATTCACCAGGTGGCTGCTTTTATTTAGCCTGGCACCGCCCGTCTATGTACTTCCGCTCAATTATTATCTCCCTTCAGTAGTCAGTCTGGACCTGTGGTGTATTCGCCGCCAAAGTTTTGGCAGTCCAGTCAGCGAACAGAGGGAGTGGCTGAGAACAATGAAGTTTAGGTTGTGCGCCAGTTTGTTGTAGTCATAAGCCGGCGCATGACATACGTCACGACAAAACGTTATGCGATTGGTTGGCAGATCCAGAGTGGCACTGGGCAGATCCAATAGTTTTAAACTTCAACAGACACCCGCCTCCAAGTGAATTAACCTTTGTCAATTGAGCGATTCCAGACCCTCTGTACAAATGAAATGAAGTAGGAGAGTCTGGTAGAACCAGTTTAGCTATTATTAGCACGGTGTGTTCAAAAGTTTAGACTGGAGCTTGTCTGTTGTACAGCTGGGACACACAGGTTTTGTCCAGGTGGAAGCCTGTTAGCCCTCTTGGGAAAAAGCTCCTTTTAAATATATACCTTCACATATGGATTATGGAGTATTTGGGGCGACTGTGGCTCAGGTGGTAGAGCGGGTCGCCCAATGATTGAATGGTTGGTTGTTCGATTCCCACCCTGCCACCTGTGCTATGATTGTTGTGTTGTTGCCTCGTGTGAATGTGTATGACTGCTGTATGTTTGAGGTGGTGGTCGGAGGGGCCCTAGGCGCGAAATCGCAGCCACGTTTCCGTCAATCTGACCGAGGGCAGCTGTGGCTACTATCATGGCTTACCACCACCGGTATGACTGTGAATGAATGGAACCTGGAATCCTGTAAAGCGTTATATAAATCCAATTAGGGCTGCAACAACGAATCGATAAAATCGATTACTAAAAGCGTTGGCAACGAATTTGGTCATCGATTCGTTGAGTCGCGCGATTCATAAGTCACTTGTAGGCGCGGCACTGTTTACATTCAGCGGCCGACAGGTTCATGCACGCCCACAGCGAGCCTTCCGCACGTGTAGCGGTGCGGGAAAGCTATAGTGTGATCGGCCACAGCTTGTATTTTGGTCATATCTAACACTGGACTGTAGGCCTATATAAAAGTGTTGTACCTTTGCTGTCTTTGGGTTAAAAAAAACTCCTTCAACTCAGTATCCGTCTAGTCCAAAAAAAACTCTGTCAGCTGCTGCTGCTGCAGACGGTGTGCAGACGGGCTCGGAGAATCGGCATCGGCGCATCAACAGTCATTCAAAGCAGCGGCAGTAATCACACAACCGAACGGTGTAGAAAGTCCCGCCGTCAGTTAAAAATAATAATCCAGTTTTTAAATCCATGTTAAAATCAGAAGGATATAGAGCTAGTTAGCTTAAAAAAAGTAGCAAGCATGTCAAGTGATGTGTTCAGGCCGGCTCAGTAATATGAGTGATGTGTTCAAATGCAACACAAAAAAAAAGAAATTTGAGATTTTGGCGAAAACTTGTTTTCCCAGCAATATCAAATAGATAGTAAAGATGGAATTATGACCTGTTTAATGTCCTATCTTGAGCTATAGGCAATTAAAGCAATAATACAAGTTCTATTTCAACAAAATAATAGAAAAGTATCAATTGTGATATCAATAAAGACTTGGATCGTTAAAGAGGACCTATTATGCTACTTTTCTGGTCTTAATTTCTTGTTTTACACTTCTATAGAGCAACCTGACACGAATCACATCACAAAAAACTATGTAGATTTTCGGGAAGCTCTTTCTCTTATTTTGGCGATCCAGCACATCCTGTCAACACTTGAGTGTGTGTGCTTCGGCTCCCTCCGCCTGTGCTTCGGCCATCTCCGCTCCCCTCCCCCCCTCCTGCAAACCCCACTCCGTTGTGATTGGTTACCTTCCTTCCGGAACACTTTCAGTGGCGGGAAGCGCGAGCATGGACCTATAAGGGCGCGAGGCAGACGCGAACAGGGAAGTGACAGCATTACCATGCATGGAAACATCCGCGTGGAGACGTCACAAAGTTTTATGCGACATCACAAATTATGAAAGGGTAGACCGCTTTGAAGACGTGACTTCTCGACTGGCTAGAATAGTGTTTAGTGCTCTGCACAGACACCCCAGACGGTCAGCAGGGAATATGTCGAAATGCATGTAAGTCATTATTTGATAATTTAGTATGGTTAAGCATGACTATGAATCATCATAACAACGTTTATAGGTCATAAAAGTCAAAAAGCATCATAGGTCCTCTTTAAGGAGTCTTGAAATTGGTATCAATATCAATACAAATTAACGATCTCCTGTCATCTGAGAGAAATTAAGATGATTTAATTTTTTTTAACCGTTAGTATTTACCGTTTAAAAATCTTATCGGTTGACTCATCATCATTTAATATTACTTTTAATAGTTCCGGGACGTTGGAGCAATAACCTGGTGTTTTGACTCTTCAGTCTGCACTGTGAATTTGAAGTAATGTTCAGTTTTTGAATAAAGATGCGGCATTTACAAATGTTTCTTTTTTTGTATCCGATTCATCGATTAATCGAAAAAATAATCGACCGATTAATCGATTATTAAAATAATCGTTAGTTGCAGCCCTAAATCCAATCCATTATATGGAGTAGGGTACAGTTTGGTTAGAGATGAGAGACTGCATCCCGGCGCTATTCAGTACAGTCAGTTAAGCTATTGCTCCGGGTGCAGCAGTTTTGAGATTTGGATGTGCATGCTGTTGTACCTGTGATTAGTCGAATATTTTAGTGACACCTCCGTGTGTAAAGATCAGCCGGGAAGGAAACAAACTTGGCGGATGTCAGCTTCTCTCAGCACCTGCCTGGCGCCGTCAAACTCTCTGTGGTCTTTGATCACGTCTGCTATAAAGATCCGGGGAGATGCTGATGCGCTGTCCCTGGTAGTTTAATGGGCTTTAGTTGCGGGCTGTTTGCATTATATTTTTCTTCACCGGGTCGTGGTGTATTTTAGCGATCATGATGCGTGGCTTGTTGTTGCTCGGCAGCCCGATTCGGTGAGCCTGGTCCGCTTTGATCCCATGCGGGAAGCTGTCAGCTCCCAGGAGTTTAGGCAACAGGTCTGACACTTACTCCTTAGGCGGGAACAATTTTGATGTTTTGTCTTTGCGATCACCCTTCAAGGTCACACACCTTAGCTCTCAAGAGTTAATGTGTTGACGGCTCGTTGCAAGTTTTTTCCAGCTCCGCGTAGCGCATCTCGTAAGGGTCTCGAGTCACTTCCAGGCTGGTTATGCGGGGAGAGTGTGTGGCCTAACTAGTTTTTACCTCAGTGTGAGACAATTATGTTGTCAAGCCTTATGTTGATAGTTTTCCATTCGTCTAATGGCCTGTATGATAGCAGACGGAGAGTCATCCTCCATTAGTGTTGCCGCGAAGACACCACTCGTGCTAGCCGAGCCTGGTGAGCTGCTAGCTCGCTCGCTCGCTCGACAAAAAGTCACCTTCACTCCCCGAAAGATTGTCCAGCATCATTGGGCTCTTTTTTTGGTCTTACCCATCCTTAGAAGCTTTATGGGTTATTTGCCACGTCAAGAGGCTTGAAAATGAGCCCTTTTTTATAATCAACCTACACCATGGCCTGCTTACTGCGATCTCGGAATATTCAAATATTTTGAAATGCTGGATTTTTGATTTCCATGAGCTGTAAGCCGGAATCTGCAAAATTACTGAAAAACTTCCTGAAATATATCACTTTATATCAAATGAATCTAGAATATATGACATTTATACTTTTTGAATTAAATTACAGAGGAAAAATAGCTTTTCCATGATATTCTAATTATATGAGATGCACCTCTACATCTAATTTCACATTCTTTTTAACCAGAGTTTTTTTTTAATGTGCACACAACTATGGTTATCACATTTTAGATTTAAGTTGAAGCAGAAGATGGGTGTCTAAACAGAGATGGATGTTTACAATGGACTGTTTTGGGTTTTCATTTTACTGTTCACCTTTTTTGTTTTGTTTTCTAAATAAGGATGAATAACTTGGGAGTTCAATGTGCTCTTTCTAGCATCTCTAGTAGATTGCTCCTGTCCATTGCCACATTTGTTCTTGTGACATGACAGAGTTCTTCTAACAACATAATGCGGTGTTAATATTTTACCTCTCTGTCACACACATAGTTCCCTTATCTTACTGGTTCCCCTCTTTTTTTTCCCAGGCTCGCCATTCTCCGTCTATGGTCAACCTGCCCTCCATGTTTGAGAGGAAGTACCACACATTCAGTCGCTCCTCCACACACCTCTTCTGAGACACTGCTGCTGCTGGCTCCACCCATCTTTCCACCAGTCTGACTTTGACAGGTGTTTGAAGCTACCTGTAAAAGTATGACAAACTACGTTTTGTCCATACTGGATGCTCTTGTGCTCTTGGCGTCACATATCCACAAGACCTAGATACATTTTTTGGAAAATGTGCTGAAACATTGGTACAATTGTCAATCTGACAGGTGGCAATATCATAATTGTCTGGCTTTACATTAATGTTCTTTAGCTGAATTTGGGCCGAGTAGGGTTTGTTCAACAATTGTTCGTAGACCTGTTGAAACGAGCTGAGAACTAATACCTGGACAGTTTGGTGCATCTTTCCAAAGCATGCCTGAATACTTATGTGTAGGATCTGACTGGACGGTACTGTACCATGGTTGGGGCTACAGGTGTGTGTGTGTGTGTGTGTGTGTGTGTGTGTGTGTGTGTGTGTGTGTGTGGTTGTGTTAAACTTAGCCTAAATAATGAAGGATGATCTGCTTTTTGTCTGCTGTTGTTAATGGAAATACTAGATGTTGTCCTCTTACCAGACACTGGTTACATTGTGTTTATATGTTGAGCCTGTTGAGCTTCGTGGCAGGTTTTCATTGTTCAGAAGCGTAACACTAACTATAGACCAAGGTAACACCATGTCTGTCCCTGGGTGCTACTTTCATTTAGCTAACATTCAGTTTGAATTAACATGTTAAGGTAGTTATATTTAGCAAATGCAGGTTGCCAAGCTATTTTTGTGTTTTGTTTTAGTCAACGTTACTAGGTTAACTTTTCGTCGTTTACTGTGTGGCTTTTTTTAATTGGTAGACTTAATTATACCTGATATGATAATATTATCTTTATATTATTTGCAATTAACCCACCTAAATCTCTTATAATAGCTTCCAGCTTTTATAAAGCTTCTGTTTTAACATTAAAGAGATTTGTTTGAGAAGAATTAAAGCACCTTTGCTCTTCTTTCCTGTGCGCCCGTCCACATTTTATAAGGCCTTTTTCTTTTTTACTGTGCCTATGTATCTGTGTGTGTTTGTGTTTAAGAAGGGATGCTGCATCAGTGTACATATTTATTCTTGATTACATTTTATACTTCTATTCTTTTTTTCCTCTTATCTAAATGTTTAATTCTACTTTTGTGTCTTTCGGTTTTTCTATTGCAGTTTTCGTTGAGCTTCAATCTTTTCCATCCATCTCTGTATTAAATGCACATAAACTTGGACCGGAACTTTTTTTTTTTTTTTTTACTTCTATGTATGTCTTCTGTCACAATAACATTATAAAAAAATATATTCATTCCATCATTTTTTGGGGGCGTGCTGACTAACTATTCAGAGTCATTTGAGTGAAATAAATGATTTTATTTCTTCATTATGAACTTGAGTAAAGTTTTCCACTGATTTGTTAGGCAAACATAGACCGACAAACAAACGTGCCAGGCGGTTCATTCCGTTAAAATTAAAAGTTTACTCCTGTGATGTTAAAGCAGCCAACAGCCCTTATTTGAAATATTTGATATAATGTATAATTATCAAACTAGCTTTGTCAGTGGGCCTTAGATCTGCACAAAGGTGGCCATTCCCTTGATCAGGGGTGGGCAATTAATTTCCCCAAAGGGCCACATCAGAATCAGGGACTGTTGTGGAGGGCCGGACCAAAAGGCACAACTCAATTCTTGTCAATATTAGTTGTATCTTTTTATAAAAAGAAGTAAAGTAGGCTATATGGTTTTGATAAGCTGCATTAAATGTTATGGCAAAGAAAAAGCAATAAAAATGGCAACATTATACCACTTAATCAACATTTACCATAGCAATTGTGAACAAAACGTGCAAGAAGCAGGAGAACCTTGGCCATACTTCCCAACCTATAGAGACCTGTTATTCCGAAACCAAAGTGAGGGGTTTGGGGGTTCACCCCCAGAAAATTTGAGCCTCAAAGCCATTGTTTCCTGCATTATAGTGAGTTTAAAATAATAAAAATAACAACAAATAAAAATAAGTATCCTACACTGCAAAACAATTTTTGTTCATTATCTATTACTTGTATTGTCCTCTGTACAGGATAAAACAATCCATCAAACAGATCCTGCCCCACACGCCCCCCCATTACATTTTGATTATTATTATTATTGGGCTATTATTTACATTTTAAGGTTAAATGTCTCAATCTGGTAAACTTTGAGAGGAAGTTTAAATCTGATGATTTTTGTGCTCTGTAAACAACTGTCTCATGTGTGTCCTGCATGTCTTGTAGTCTTTATGTATGTCTTTAGCCTGGGAGCTGGATTTTCTACAGAAATATGAATATAAATAAATTAGGCACTAAAATATAAAGGGGTGTGTCCTGTTTGTTCGCTCGTTACAATCTAACACCCCTCTCGTAGCCTACCTCCACACACACGTAGGAGAGGGGAGAGACACACACACAGCCAACCTCCACACTCGTTGGGAATCGGCGCTCGGGGAGTGGGAAGGGGGGACGATAATATCAGACAAGTGAAAGTACAAGCAGGTTGTCTGTCTGATATTATCGCCCCCCTTCCCCTTCCTTGAGCGTCGATCCCCGAGTGCGGAGGTTGACTGTGTAGCTTGCTCTGAGTCACTTTTTTTCAGCGCGCAGCTCACGGCAGCGCACTTAAACAGCGCACATATAAGCTTCTTCTCATATTTTTGAATTGCGATTTACAACCAGTGAAGAGTAAGCTGCATACGCTTGCGCAAAATATAAACTCGCCTTCAAAATAAAAGCAATGCCGTTATATTCCATGTATGATTTAAACTTAATCTTCCATTGACCTCACGCGGGCCAGTCAGCGGGCCGGATGTGGCCCGCGGGCCACACAATGCCCAGGTCTGCTCTTGATACTAGGTTCCCTCAACGAACATTGCTGAGAGAAAATCTTAAACTTTTCATGGGAGTTTTAAATCACTTATCAAACAGAGCAGTTTGTTTTGCTCTACCAAATGTGTTTGTACGTTAAACCAAGGAAACGTTTTTATTGGCAGGACCTCAGTATTAATAAGGTTATTTCAAAGAGCAGCTCTTACCTTTTACCAGAGGTGTGGACTCGAGTCACATGACTTGGACTCGAGTCAGACTCGAGTCATGAATTTGATGACTTGAGACTCGACTTGACAAAATGTAAAGAGACTTGCAACTTGACTTGGACTTTAACATCAATGAGTCGTGACTTGACTTGGACTTGAGCCTTTTGACTTGTCAAGACTTGCTACTTTCCCCAAAACACAAAGATTAAAAAGTATATTTTTAAGTAGGCCTACCGCTCTGTATCTTGCATCATGTAGTGTAGCGGAGGAAACTGGTGGATGTACCGGTACTGCGCTGATCTGCTTATCACTGGCTTCACTTCAGAGATGTTGGCCAGAACACCAATTATGGCCAAAAACGTTAGACTATAAGCATGAGACTAGGAGAGGAGGAGTAGGGTTTATCCGCTCTTTATTTTCCTTCTTTCACAGGCACAGCAGCATAGATCGCAGGAAAAGAACAGAAGCTTACTAGTCTAGATGGAAGAATAGGTCCATGCGCATAGGGTGGCTTTTTTTTTGCAACCTGTTTTTTTCTAATCCTTGAAGGGTCTATTTTAAGATTCTGCCAGGTAACAGGCTGAACTAAGGGTTATTTTTTTTAACAGTTTATTACACATTTACCAATTTCGAAAATGAAAACAGCAACATAGACAAAAGCATAACTTTTGAAGAAAAAAACATACAGAGGCAAATTAACACATTTTTCCATATAATTCTGACTCAAGGAATTCAGTAAAATAGTTATTTTTAACATTAGAGAACATTTTCACTGTTTTTATGGACAAAACAGCAACAAAACTGCATAAAAAACGTTTATTACATCTATATTTTCTTTTTTTAATTAAATAAACTAATAAATGTATTACAAATTAAACTGTGTAGCAGTACCTGACTATTTAACTAACTAACTAACTGAGAATTTAGATAAGAACTACATATTCCTACTCCCTACAGTCCAGGGAATAGGTATATGTATTTCCAATTTAGAGTCTTGGGTCTGCCATATAGTCCAGCAGATAGGTGCAATATACGAAGGAGTTGTGCTTTTAATGATACAAACATGAGCTTTGGCACACTGTTAGAGCATGCCTTAAGGAAGATTTTTGGCTAAAGCGCCATTGCCAATTTTTCCTATGGCACCAGTGGCGGCCATTTTTTAAAATGATTGTTATTTTACATAGCTTGGGTTCTAGACCACCTAGGACCTTGGTTAAGGTGGCTAATCCTACATTTTCAAGGATGGTGAAGACAGTGGCACTATTTAAAACATGCTAGAAACTACTTAAATACATATACCTGGCATTCAGAGAACAAAATTATAGTAAAATCATCGAATATTAGTGGAATTTTACATATTTTCCTTAATTACAGAATTAGTCCATGAGTTGTGTGTACACCTCGTGTTTACGTGTATATATCTATTCAAGAATCTGACCAATAAATAAGTTTAGCGTGTCTGAGCAGTGTAACCGCTATTATAACCATGTAACCCACTCTGAGTAAGTAAGCTGCTCTAGGTTCCTAAAGAGCTTAGTGATATAACCTGTAACCACAAAGGATACCAGGCAGCGGATGGTTTTAGATCACTACTCGTTATCAGCTGATTCCAACATTTCGGTATCAGAGCTAAAAAATAAAATAAAAATCCCTAATATGTTTTCATATATGCTTCAGACTGAACTGGCTGTCCTAAACTACTCATCATTTTCTTCACTAAAGATATCCTCAAAGTCTATCTCTTCGTTCTCCAGCTCTTCCTCCTCATCATCTTGCTCATACTCTCCCTCCTTCCCATGAGCTTCTTGTTCTCCCGACCCTGCTTTCTGGGCCAGTATCTCCAGTAGAGAAGGAGGGAGGATTGGTCCAATGGTCCAGATGGGCTCTAACACTTCCTCCTCCCCTGTCTTCTCCCAGCCCATTCCTGTTTCATATGGTTTTGGTCTCTCAAATATGGGCTGGTCTGCTCTCTTGTAGCAGGCAACTCTGTAGTTGACCCGCTGCACATGGGGGATGAGACTGACCTTGGGGGGAGGCAGGCGTTCAAGGTCTACTTTGGACTTTAAGTCCAGGACGTTATCAGCACCCACCATTTTTTTTAGCATCTTGGCTCGCACTGAATCAACTGACCTCATCAGAGCAAAGCCATACATTATACATGTAAAGGACTCCATCTCCTGTTGAAGGTCATCCTCCACCAGCCACAATGCACCAAGCTGACTAAAAGCCCTGTGCAGCAGTTTGGGATTTTTCTCCAGCTTCTTTAAGGGATTCACCTTTCCCTTGCCCTTAAAAGCACTCGTACAGTCTTCCCCAGAAAAGACATAGTACCCCAGTAGTGTACTGCAATACTCTGGGCCAAGTGACGCAGCCAGTTCAGAAACATTGATTAACTTCCGATGGATGCCAGTGCCATGATCAAGGTATATAGAGAGGTTGATCTTGCTGGCATGGTAGAGGAGAATCATCAAAATATCTGTGTCTGGCATCCTTACCACGCTGGACTTGTACCCCCACTTGACAGCCTGGTGAAGGTACAGAATGACACGGCTGTCTGTCTCCTCCTGGTTTGACCGCAGAGAATAGATCTCAGAAACTTGGACCTGTAACAAGTACAGAAAAACATAAATACTACTCAAAACAAATTTAAGCCACTACTAAGTGTATCACTTTAAAAGTTCCATAGCTCAAATATGGATTGCCATTATCCATATGAGTAAAGTCAAGGATTATCATGTTGTACTGTTTTTAATGATCTCATAGACAATTGTGTTATAGCATTTGCCATTGGGTGACTGTTTAAATCAAATGATTCAATTAATTGATAACATCAGATTCTCTGTTAAATCACATTGCCGTTTGCTGAAGTAAGATCATAGGATCTCCCGTTAACACACACCACTGCCTTCTTGCACTTTTCATTCCGAGATGCTGCCTCCTTGCTCCCCCAGACCTTGAGAAGCAGGTCACACAGTTGCATCTTGTTTGACTCATTCCCTAGGAAGGCCTTGAAGTCATGGGGCTTGTGGGTGTTTGGACCGTCAATGATGAATTTCTCAGTGAAGCCACATCTGAGCCTCTCTTGGGCTTTGACAGAGTCTGGCTGGTAGCAATCCGTGTAGAAGACAAAGTGGTGCTTCCCAATCATGTTGTTTAAGAGCTGCATGCAGATTTCTCCACGGGTTGGTGGGAGGTTGGCCATTGTGTGGAAGAGTGCGTTGCCATCCTGTATGAAGAGTGCATCCTTTGGGTAGGTCACCTCCTCATCCCTGTCCTGGAGCAAATGGGGAAGGATGGTGGCCTTGTTTGTTTTGGCAAAAAAGCCGTCAGGAGAGCCAAGTGCATGAGGAACAGGTGAGAGGGGATAACACATAAGTTCTTCAAGGTTGATGGGCATATCAAGCATCTGGGACTTAACAAGCAGCTGGAAGGCTAGGTTGCTCTGCTCCTGGTACATAAAGAGCTGAAATGGAATAAGAGGGAATGAGTGAAGTGTAATTACAATGTTAACATTTTAGTTATTTTATGAAGTATGTATTTTGTCTCATGATTTATGCAACAATTAAGTCAATATTCACCTTGCCCTGTTCAGATGTAAGTTTGACCTTCTTGCTGCAGTGATCCATAGTCTTGAGGTTGAGTTTCTTAAGGCGCTCAAAGAAACTTTATTTTTGGAGACAAAGCGTTCTTGGATGGACTGCTGCTTGGAAGCCCTGCCTGCCGCTTCGGCCCGCAGCACGTCCACCTCAACCTCTTGATCTATAGGAGCCCCAGACGCCAGTGAATAGAGACGTTGTTTGTCAGGGATCTTCCAGGGGTTGGTGAAGCCTTCAATGGCCGAAATGACCCTCTGAACTGCTTCTTCTGACTTCTTTATCTGGGCAGAATCCAGCTCACGGTGCTTCCCTGCCTTTGGACAGTCTGGATCATCGATCATGCCACACATCTCAAGAGTCAGCTGGTAAAGCTTAGCACGTTCAGAGGTTGTGCGGCACCACTTCTGATATGCGCCAAACATGTTGAAGAGGCCGAGTAGACCACCTGCAAATGAAAGAGGGATGTGTAGTTCATGTTATTTCAAAACATTTTGGTCACAACATTTGGGGTGCGACCAAAAGCCTAAACTTGAATCATATAATCACAAGCAAAATATGATGAACCTGAATTAAATATAGGTGATTATGATTGTGTCAACACACTGAATTACCTGAAGACTTAGCAAACTTCATGAATGTCTCCTCCATGGACTTGTCCACTGCTGAGAGAGTCCCTGGGATGAGAGATCTTGCAACAGCAATGGCACCTAGCCTGATGTAACCGAGAGCACCGGGATGGGAGAGGTCGATGTTGGTCAGAAATGCCTCAAACCATGTCAGGTACCTGAAAAAATGTAATAATAATTTAAATTATTTCTACAGATACTTTATTATTTTTCATTGAATATTAGAAGTATGAGTGCATAAATTACCTTGAGTAGTTGTGGCCATCGTATGCAAAGAAGAGATCTGCCATAGCACCATTGCAGTGATGGAAGAGCTCATAGGTTTTGGTTTTCACAGCAAAATCCATCATGAAGACGAGCCTTGCGTGATCCATCATGGAGAGCCAAAACATGCTCGTCTTACCCAGGTGGCCCTTGCGAACTTTCTCTTGGTAATTCATGTATTGATGAATCACTTGGAGTAATGAGGAGTCCTGCAGAGCAGCATCAAGGTTCTCACGATTGCAGCAGTGGATAACATTGAAGAGGGTTTCATGTGGGATCTCTACATTCTCTTCATCTAGGAACACCTTGATCAGCAATCGTTCCAGTGCCTCTGTGACCACCTTCAGATTGAAGAGAGCCTTTGCATATGATTTTCCACTCAGAATGTTTTTCAGGCAACCACTGGTAACGAGGCCAGCTTCAATGAGGATTTCTGTATAGCCAGCACCTTGACATTTGCGCCCAGTGATCTTGCCTATAAAATTCATGGCGGTGTGGAACTTGCCAGGGATGATAATGTGGTTCTTGAATTCCTCCTCGTACTTCCATAGTATAGGGCAGGCCTTCATGACCACCCCAAGGTCAAACGTGTTGATCGTGTATGGTTGCCCAACCTCCTCCGTTGCTGCCTCAGACCTCTTGAGCAGCTCATACACAACTGCATTATCTGTAATGGGCTGGTTTATTGGGGTGTAGAAGTCAACTGTAGATTTTTTAGGGGGCACTTTCCCTGTGCTTGAAATAAAGCCACCAAATCCAGACATCTGCTGCTTTCCCACGCTGCTTAAATATCTGCAGAGGAAATGGATGTTGTACTCCAACATTGAGGCACTGTATGACCTTTGTTTTTCAGCATGAGGTGTGAAGCTGGCATCCTTGGGGAATTTGGGACCAACTCTCTTAAATGCCAACTCAGGCAGCGTATCTGGAGGCGTGATTGAAAGGCTTCTCATCTTAGATGACCTCTCATATAGGGGAATATTCCTCTCATTGGGGATCTCATGACCCTCATTCACCTCTTGAATCATGATTCCTCCTGCGCTGTTTACCACATTTGAGCCATGAACATTTGTTGTGATTCTGTTCAAGTTATCCCACTCGCTGTGAAAAACAGCATTTCCCTCACCAGTGATGATTTGAGGAGTCAGATAGGTGGACATCTCATCGAAAGCCTTGGCCATTGCTGTCTCAAGCTCCATACCAAAGTCGTAAGTCTCTGAATGTCCGAGTCGTGCGAGGATGGTTGTCAGCTGCAGAGAGAAATGTGTTTAATTAGATATATTAATATCAAATAAAGTTAGGCAATGACAATGTAGAAAGGTAGCAGTAGGTTTGCTGATTACTTACCTGTTTGCTTCGATAGAGGTGACGAACTGTGGCACAGAGTAGGATGTGCTTGGGTAATTTCCACTTGCTCTTGGTTGCAGCTCGACACACATCCTGTGTGATTGAATAGACGAGCCTTTGGGTCTTCTCGCACATTTCTCCATCAAGCTTGACTGTTCCTGTTAGCACCAAGTTAAGAAATTGTACAAGATCCTCTGGGAGCAGCTCCTCCATCTTCACAGTATTCAGTTCATGGGATGTCGGGGGCCATGGCAGTTCCTTTGACTTTTTGAATGCCTTCATGGTGACAGAATGAAGGGTGAGGGCTGCATCGTGGAGCTGGTCTGCTGTTCCAAGTTTGTAGGCACATGCTACTGCTTCAGCTAAGGTAGTGCTTGAACTGTAGACCAGGTACAGCTCAATACAACTACGGAGTGGTACCTTGGATAAGGCAATTGCAGGAGAAATGTCTTTATCTCCTTGCAATTGCCTCATCAAGTGTTCACTGCGGTATTCTATATTTGGGAAACCTTGACTCTCCAGCTTCTCAATGTACAAACTGCATAGGAAACTCAGCTGGGCAATCTTTTTATGCTCGATCACATTCCTAAAAATATAATCCTTTACTACCGAAAAGGATTTCTCGTGTGCTGCAATCTTCTGGGCTTGCAGGCTGTCTTTGGAGCCTTTTGCTTTCTCTGCCCTCTCCCTCCCACGGACATGGGTTTGGTACTCTGTATTGAAGTTGTTCCTGCATGAAGCATGGTATTTGGCTTCCATTGCAAAGAGGTCCTTGCCCTGCACCTCGCGGTAAAGAGACTCTTTATTTATTTCTTGTGCCCTAGGCTCTATGACTTTCCAGGCTGGTTCTTTGTGTTTCCAACTCTGAAACATTGTAAGATCTTCAGTCTTGCCCTTGACCTTTATCTTTATCTTGTCACAGAAAATACACTGATTAGGAAACAAGAAGGAACACCGAGTACTTTGAGATTGATCAAGCTGAGATTTCTGCTGGCGGAGCGAGTCCTTCATTGACAATGATGATTCACCAGACGTAGAGGCATTTGGTGCTAGTAAACGATCCAAGTTCCCTGTGAATCTTTTATAGCAGTTTTGGTGATAGCCAGTTGTATCTAAAGGCAAACCCTCCAATGTCAATGGGACCTTTTCACAGATATTCATCATTCGGTATGGTGAAGTGGCTTCTTCACAGAGTCTCATATCACGAATACTGTGTAAATATGACAGCTTGTCACTTTGACCCCCCTTGCAGGAACTAAATGCAGTAAAATTACCATGCTCAGAGAGAGATGGAACATGTAAAATACATAACAGTATTGGAATCTTCTTTGAAGGGCCTGTAGCAGCATCACAACCTTTCCTTTTCCTCATGGTTAGTGAGGATATGAAGCAATCAGCCTGCAAATAAAGAGAAATTTGTATTTATTTTATTTATTAGAAATATATTACCATGATTTTTCAGATTTTACTGGTAACACTACTTACTGTTAGTGAATGCTTAATTAATGCTAAATAAGCATTAACTAAGCCTTAACTAACATGTATGCGTAGTAAATGCTTGACATAACCGCTAATAACTAAGCATTTAAAGTTAATTAATGTGTAATAAGCATAAATTGGCATTAACTAACAGTAAATATCAGTAACTAAGCTTTAACTAACAAGTAGCCTACTTATTATACCTTTATTGTAACATCTTACCTATAGATGTTACCAAGATCCTCATTCAAATTGTAAATATCAAACATTTCATCCAAAAGAAAAGTTGTCTGTTTTGCTTTGTCAACTAGCTATAGCAAGGCTAGCTAAATTAGCTAGCTAAAACATATGTAAGAATGTTATTTTAATCTATGTTGTAGCTATGGCATTTATGTATGATCATAACATATGTGGCCTTTGTTTGAATAAGTCCATTGAAGGCCAGTGTAGTGTTTTTACAAAACTGAAAGAATCCACTGTGTGGATTATCTCCATTTTTAACATATTGTAAAGTTTTCTATCACTAAACAGAATATAGGTCAAATACTTACATGGGAAGTTGTTGTTCCAAAAGAGAGACATTGTAGTGGTCAGTTGGAGACAGCAGTTGACAACTTGACACTATTTTCCCGCCTAAATGTTGCAATTTAAAAATTTAGAATGTAGGCCTATGCTCTATGGCAGGCACAAGACTCTAAACTGGAACTACATATACCTATTCCCTGGACTGTAGGGAGTAGGAATATGTCATTCTTATCTAAATTCTCAGTTAGTTAGTTAGTTAAATAGTCAGGTACTGCTACACAGTTTAATTTTTAATACATTTATTAGTTTATTTAATTAAAAAAAGAAAATATAGATGTAATAAACGTTTTTTATGCAGTTTTGTTGCTGTTTTGTCCAAAAAAACAGTGAAAATGTTCTCTAATGTTAAAAATAACTATTTTACTGAATTCCTTGAGTCAGAATTATATGGAAAAATGTGTTAATTTGCCTCTGTATGTTTTTTTTTTCCAAAAGTTATGCTTTTGTCTATGTTGCTGTTTTCATTTTCGAAATTGGTAAATGTGTAATAAACTGTTAAAAAAAAAAAAAACCTTAGTTCAGCCTGTTACCTGGCAGAATCTTAAAATAGACCCTTCAAGGATTAGAAAAAAACAGGTTGCAAAAAAAAGCCACCCTATGCGCATGGACCTATTCTTCCATCTAGACTATACATTCCGCTCGTGAGGAGACGTTAGAACAGCTGTTGCGACCGGCGAGTCGCGGCCGTTAATAACATCCATAAACTGTAACTTATAACAGCGATGGGGACTGCATGTACTTACTCACACACGGATGATTCACATAAACTCAAATAAACACGTTTCAACTGTGTAATGATCGACTACTGCGGCAACATGCACGTCGCTCACACACCTGACCGAGGGAGAAGAGAAAGGAAACTTACTAAACAGACTCTCCGGCCGACTGACGTCACTGCCTCTAACTGACAGCTATAATGTCATCCACACTGAACAAAACACATCTTAACACACTATAAGAAATAACAACACTGTAACCTGTAAACTTTGGGGCCTTTTCTACATGTAGCCTATGTGTGAGTGTCTGTTTTTGTTCGGGTATAAAAACTACGAGGTGGTCAACATAACACAAATTAATAAATGTGTTAATTCTGTAAAGGAGTGGTTTAAAATGAAGAATATTATTGCAAAATATGAGTTAAATGTTAAAAATCACTGGTAAATAGTGCATTTAGGAAGTGCAATGTCCGTACAATTTTTTTTCCACAAATTCAATTGCACTTGTTTTAATAAATAAAGACAGATTTTAAAAGCGTACATGATGTGGGTAAATAAAGTATTACTTTTTGGTTAAAAGGACTCGAAATGACTTGAAGCTCAAACTGCAGGACTTGGGACTTACTTGAGACTTGTCAGCATTAACTTGGGACTTGACTCGGAACTTGCCTGTCTTGACTCGAGACTTGACTCGGGACTTGAGGGCAAAGACTTGAGACTTACTTGTGACTTGCTACAGAATTACTTGGTCCCACCTCTGCCTTTTACTGTAAACCTTAAGAGAGTGTTATCTCTTCTGCCATTTCAATCAATTTTATGCAGCCTCCATACAGCAGTGTTTGACGCAGTGAACCACCAGATCCTTCTCTCTACAACATGCTACAAGCAACTCTTCATGTGGATAGGGATGCTTGTACTGACAACTACATACAGTACCTTTTAAAGTACTGGTAAAGTTTAGATTACAACAACAGAAATTAATGTCAACAAAGTGTTAAAACATAGCCTGGTCCAACCAGACCATCGTACTTCATTTCATTTGTACAGAAGGTCTGGAACTGCTCTATTTGGCAAACGTTCACTCACTTGAAGGCGGGTGTCTGCTGAAGTTTAAAACTATTGGATCTGCCCAGTGCCACTCTGGATCAGCCAACCAATCGCATAACGTTTGGTCGTGACTCGTTACATATGTCATGAGCCGGCTTCCCCCAGACTGACTGAAGGGAAAATTAAATTTGAGCGGAAGTAGGTAGGTGGGCGGAGCCAGGCTAGTTAAAACACACATTGTTTTATCTATTCTTACTGATGGAACACGCAATGAGCATTTTTCACCTGCTGTGGGTTAAGGTGGAGCTAGAACTACTTTATACCCTGTTGTTATTTTTATATGTACAATTTTAACCTGCATGTAACTACTAACAATAGCTGTCTGATAAATGTAGTTTTAACAAAGACGTAATAGGATGAAGTAAAGTACAGTTAACATAATATTTGTAGTAAAGTACTTCATCTATTGGTCACAGATTATGCGTGCAGAAGATCTAACTGTCAGTCTCAGTTTTAATACTGTAGTCCTATAACTGAGTCCCATACAACCTGTTAAAGTGATACCTCTAAATGAGTTCTGTCCTGATAGTTATTACTGTCCATAAAGCTGTATTAGGCGGGAAATTGAATAGAGGGAAATAAAAATGGTGCTTTTCTGAACTTTGAAACAACTCAAAGCCCTTTGAAGAAAAATGTGTTGATTTAACCCATTGATGACGGCTGCTGCGCGGTGCCACATTGTATCTCCTGCCTGATGCTGCTTCACGCAGCCAGTGGCGAACTTAGCCATTTTGGGGCTCCAGGCGAACAGTCATTTGGGGGCCCTTGCATCTAATGTACCTTATATCGCGCACACTGAGATACTCCATACAAGGGATGAACAAAAGTCATTAGCTTTTTTTCATTTTGGATGAGACTACTCAGGTACTTGTGAGAGGCTTTCTTAGCTTGGATTGGTCTAAGAGGATCCCACATCACAGGGTCAAACTGAGCCATTAACTGAACCTGACCCATGACATGTCCATTGCCTAGTCCTAGTTCATTAAGTGTGTCAGAGGGGCCACGCAGAGGAAGCTTTCTCTCTGACAGGAAGTTGATGATTGCCACTAACCTGGATAAAATTCTAGAGACCAATATGACTTTGCTTTCAATTAAATGTGTTGTTTTATTTTTTAAATACACAGTGAATTACAACATAGCCTGTGTCCACAGAGTCTAGGCCTATTTGAAATAAAATCTTCAAATATTAAAAAAAAAAATTAGGTTATAACCCTGCCTTCTTTAAGCATGGATAGTAGTGACTAAGTGTGCAGGGGAGAGAGAAATATACACAGATAGAGGGGGGAAGAGATAGCTTTATTTTGCTTTTTTACTTAAATTGATCATTGATGGCTTTAGACTGACCCCTGCTGTCGCAAGCCTATCAGCTGTTGTTCTGAACAGCTGTTACACACGGAGGTGAAAACGAAATTGAAACTTAACTATCGCCTGGCTGGGCTGACTTAAAGTGGAGCAGCCAAATATAATCTAAACTAATAGGCCTAAATATTGTTACAAAAATACAGGCAATGTGTTGTGTGATTTTTGTCAGTAGCCTACAGTAGACCTAGAGGCTGGCCCCGATCGCCACTAACTGTTCTGTAATACACGATCGCCGATCACGTGAACACACAGGCGACTTTTTTTATAGCATATATGGATCCAATCCGCAGTTCACGTGGGTCCCAAACCGTGAGGGTTGGTCCGAATGGACCACGGATCAACCGTGATCCGTTGCACCATTAATTATCTCCATCAGTTTGTTGACACACATTCACGTCATTAGCATAGCTGCTGGCTGAGCCAGAGCCACCTGTTGGATTGACAGTAGGAGCTGGAACGTTACCGGTTAATGATGTAGACAGCTGTTCTTCCGTCTAAGGTCCCGCTGCCACCGCGCTGGGTGCTGTAAAAAAGCTTAATAGCTTCGGCAGCTTTGATATTAAGTCCTGACTTTGGTCCTTCTTCTGTTTGTTTTGTGACCCGCTCTATATGTTCGCTTCATTTTTGTATAGGTAGGTTAGGTTTATCTCGTCTCTCTCTTCTCCCGCTATTTACTTTTTTGGATTTACGCGTGAACGTGCAGCATCATGAGCGTAATGTGTAATGGAATAGTCCATGTAGTGCAGACTGAAGGGGGGTGCACGGTTGGCAGAAAGGCCGTCAAAACGCAAGTAATTAGACATCCCCATGATACTATTGTGAAGAGATTTTTTATAAAAAACAATAGATATGGGGCAAAATATAAAGAGGGCATTTTGGGGGCCCCAAAGGGGATTATGGGGCTCCAGGCAATTGCCTGGTTTGCCTCAATGGACGGCCCGCCCCTGCACGCAGCATTGTTACTTTATCTAATTTTCATGGCGTGCGCAACATAGAATGCACCGTCATTGGTTCAAATACACATGAGGTGGGTTTTGTTGATTTTTTAAGACCATGTGACCACCAAAAAAATGTGTGGTTTGCCGAAAATCACGCCAATCAAAAAATGTATAAATAAATAATAATAATAAAAAAAATACGCCAGCTGTGTCCGCGATAGTGTATTACAGAACATTTAGTGGCGTTCGGAGTGCAGAATCAAGGTCTACTATAGGCTACTGACGAAAATCACACAACACACTGGCCCTCATTTATCAAACTTGCGTGGAAACTGGTGCAGATTCTGACGCAAATACCTCCCTACGCCAGGTATCGCGTGGGATTTATCAAACAGTCGTATCTCGCCAATCTCGGCGTACGCCAGGCCATTATTGATAAATGCGGCGGCTGAAAACAATCGTATCACGCCCCTATATTTTCTCAGCTTAGAGGCCTCGCCCAGAGGTTTTACGACATCGATATGCACATTACGACACAGAAGAGGAACTTATGAAGTAGAAATTGACAAAATAACAGCGAACGAAGAAAAAAAAGAGTTTCATTTCGGAGCATTACAAGCGGCATCAAAGAACGACAGAAGGCAGCAGTTAGGAAGGAAATAACTCCTGCGGTCAACAGCGTTGATTTTGACAACGAACGATCACCAGCGCTCAAATGCTATAAAACAGCATATACAATTATATGTCGCCATTTCTTTACATATATGAAATACAAGTGGTCTGACTCAAAAATCACCACTAAAAAGCGTGTTGCTGTTCTGAAATGCAACCAACGTGCGGGCATAGCCTAATATAAGTGGTAGAGGAGAAAAAGACGCACCAACTGTCCGATATGGTCCCCATAAAATAAATACACGTCTGCAGAGATTTGAATGATTAAAATGTATTGGCCCTTTTAGATAGCACTACTCAAAAGGGGTTTAATAAATTTTTTATTTATTTATTTATTATTATTCTTCCGGACAATTACACATAATACATAATTTTCACATTGCATATTCATACATATTACTTTGTGTTATCGTCCGAAGGGTAGCAGGAGAAGCCAAAGGCTTATCGAGTCCCGCCCCCACTGCCATAAGATTCAGATACACAGATACACAGCTACTACAGTTAGAACACATTATTTTTTTTTTCTTAAGAAGATTCATTCTAATACACAAATAATTTTAGGTCTCTATTTTCCTCTCTCCCTGTGACAATGCAGATATGGCCTTGTCCATTTCTTCTCTAGTAGCCTAAACACCTCTGCAAAAGTATTCAAAACAGTCAGTGTGTCTGCTGACCTTGGCTACAGTCCCATAACATGCAGTGTATTTACAAATTCTTCAGTCAGAGAAAGTCTTCCAATTTTAACTCGGGTGTTCTGAACACACAGCTGATAATTAACATGTATCTTTCATTTAAATTTCAATAGTCACACATTCCATTAGGTTATCAATAGCAGAGCACATTGTATTTACAATTTCAAACCTTATATTATGACACAAACCAGTTTAAATCCCTTTAATTCAAAGACCATGCCAACTTTAATTCAAATTGTCCATGCTTTAATGTCATTTGGGTCTGATAATCTAGGTTCCTCGTAAAGATTAGCTAATAACTCCAGACTTTCATGATAATTTATCCCATACATTTATCATTCGTTTGAATTTCAATAGTCACACATTCCATTAGGTTATCAATTGCAGCACACATGTTATTTACGATTTCAAACCTTATATTTTCATCAAGATCAAAGTCCATGCATTTGCCTTCCTTAATCCATGTTTCTGACACTGCAATGATGTTGAATGGGTTGGAGAATTGCTGTAAGTATTCCTTAATATGCGAAAAATTTGTGTAGAGACTTCTGCTATTAAAATGAATTATGGACAATTTCCCAATTGATTGAAAGCAACTGATGAATTGATCCTCTGTATGATACTGACAGTCTCTTTTCCCTCTATTGTAGAAATGATTATCAGGGTCAATAATGTCGTTTTGGTCCGATGATGTAGGATCCTCGTAAACTCCAGACTATCATGATAATTTATCCCATCAGTTGTGTTGCTCATTCAAGCTGCTTGGGTTGATCAGGTCCTCTTCCCTCCGGAATTGAACCAGATCCTCCTCCGTTCTGATTTGCACAATTTTGGTTTCTTCGGGTGTAGCTCCATTCATTTTGATGAAGATTCTTCCATCTCTTGTCCATGTTTGTTGGACCCGTCCACCTTTTTTAACCCTCTCGCTTGGTAGGCCAGGTTAGCATTTCTCTTGGTTAAGTTTTCACTCATTCCAATTTGTTCACCTTTAAGCTTCTTGCCTTGACTTAGCAGATTTATCTTATGCTTTCTACTCACAAATTTCAGAATGACAGCACGCTTATTGGCGAATTTTCCCTTCGGGAGAAGAAAACAAGACTCCACGTTCTCCAAATCCAGACTAATGCCTTTGCTTCTCAGGAACTTTTCAACCTGGTTTTCCGCCGACACATTCCTTGTATCTCCCTCATCATCCCCCTTCACGGCAGCTGCATACGACCAAGGTTTAATATCCATTCCTGTCATTATCACGTCTCTGTTTTTTGATTGTTGATCTTGGTCTTCAATTTTATCACCAAGCTCTTTCAAGAGCTGATCTTTCCTCACATTCACAGCTTGAAGTTCCTTCAATTCGATCGACATTGGCTTCAGACCAGCAGTCAGTTTTTCTTCAATTTTTGCATCAAAACGCCCAATCCATTCTTCCATAATCCCAGCCAGCTCAGCTTTCAGCAGTGCTCGCTCCGTCTCCCTCTCACTTTTCAGCAGTGCTCGCTCCGTCTCCCTCTCACTTTTCATTTCTTTCATCAAGTCTGCCAACTGTTTTTTCATCTCTTCCGCATAATCTTTGTCTTCCTCCTTCCCCTTATCAGTGTTTTTCCCTTTTTTGGACATCTCCAAAGATTTTCAGAGATTTTTAAGGTTGTGAATCTGAATTCTCCGCTGCTCACGGTAATAGGTCTTACCCCACGGCAAGCCGGAAGTGTCACTCGCTTAACCCTCTGAACCCGGAGCCCGCAGTACTGCGTTCTATCGGTGATTTCGTTATGTTTTAATATATTATTTAACATTATTAAATCGCAGCAATGTGGTTTAAATATCTCCGGAAAGCTGGGATTCTGCCCTTTCAGGGACATATTCTCACGATAGTATACGTGACTCACAGCCAGAGATATGTTGCTGAGAGGCGCGAAAATGTATCAATCCTTTCCGTTGCGCTACTGGCTGAGCCGCTTGTCAATCAACATTTTGCGAAAATGTCATCGGCCCTTTCCCTTGCGTGATTGGTAGAGCTGCTTGCTGTCATATTTTGTGAAAAACCATCCAATCAACTTGGTGTAATCACTAAGGACCTCCCCATTACTTGTCAAACATGTTTACAATCACTGAACAAAGGACTCCTATTCATGCTCCTATTTCGACTTCACCACGGCGCGGATGTTCGACAGCTGAGGCCCGCGACGAGATTCAGAGGAGCAGTGATGAGGAAGACGCCAATTCCGACATTGAGGGCTTTGACGAAGAGGAATATGAAGATGACATGGATCCATTTGAAGACGGGTAAGAGCATTTGACGTGACAGCTGTATACTCTTGTCGCCAGCCTTCTGTTGTTTGAAAACAAGTAATAGTTTTCAAAAGGTAGAGAATAGAAATATATTTCAATAGTCTTACTTAATTCTCCGCAGTGTCTGTGCATTATTGATTTAGTGGGTGCAACAATGTAGGCTAGGTTCAAAACAGTACAATTTTCCCCGTGTGTCTCAATTTTGTTTGCTAGCTGTCTCGCATAAATGGACACCCGTGTGTGTGTGTGTGTGTGTGTGTGTGTGTGTGTGTGTGTGTGTGTGTCAATATGTTTGCGTATGAGTACGAAAATGGTGAATGAACCAGCATAGGCATTAATCGGTGGCAGGGCAGCGCTGTCTGTTGTGGGAGATGGAAAGTCGTCATTTAGTCTGGCTGAGGGGAGGAGACAGAAGTTACGAGAGAGAGAAACAAACATATTGTAGTAGGCTATACAGCTGTTTATAAACGGGTATAATAATTTATTTTAGAAATTGCAAATGAAGCTCTGTGTGTAAATGTAAGATAGCTTGAATTTTGCATTCTTGACATTACAGGGACTGATTTCTCTATTGATAGCACTACTTTTGTTTGAAAATAATAGTAATAGGTGTGTATTCTGTGTAAAAGTATTTACCTTTACAATTTACAAATAGTAGAGAATGGAAATGTTTTTGCATCGACTTTTATTACACTGTTGTTTGCAAATACAAGTTGTGAAGTTTGAATATTTTTGTTATGAGATAATGAGACTGATTTCTGTGAATCTGTGGCAGCACCAGGTCCAGCAGAAGAGGAGAACCACCCGCAAGAGGTCCCGTGTCCCAACTCCACCAGCACCCCCTACGCAGCAGCGGGCTTGAAAGACTGAGGAAGACCAGGACACCGCTCCTCCTGTCTCCAGGTTTCAACCTGCACACACCCCTGGCCCACAGCTAGGCACACACTTCTACACACCAATTGAGCTCTTCAAATTGTGTTTCACTGCACACACTGTACACACACTCTGTAGCAACACAAACAAACAGGTTGCCAACAAAATTGCCATGGGTAAAAAGTTTAAATGGACTGATTTGACAGTTGAGAAGTTTTACAAGTACATTGGACTCCTCTTTTACATGGCCCTGCTTAGACTGCACCACATTGCTGATTACTGGAGGCAGAACCACAGTTTAACCTGTCCATTTGCGGCAACAGTCATGAGTAGGGACAGATTTGGTGTCATCTCCTGGAACTTACACATAAGTGATCCAGATGAAGATGTAAACAATGATAGGAAGAAGGGAACGCCACAATTCGACAAACTCTTCAGGGTCAAACCTCTCCTCAATTCGATCAAAACCGCAGCAAAGACCTATTTTCATCCACACTAAAACCTGGCTGTGGATGAAAGGATGGTTGCCTCAAAGGTTAAAACCGGAATGACTCAATACATGAAGGCCAAACCTACTAAGTGGGGTTTCAAATTGTTCGTTTTGGCGGACTCAAGCAATGGCTACACCATAGATTTTAACATTTACACAGGGAAAAGTGACATCCCCTCCGGACATGGCCTCTCTTACGATGCTGTAATGTCACTTGTGCAGCCATACCTAGGGACAGGGTATCACATTTACACGGATTGTGATGCGTCCCTTTCATTACACATCCCATGGACCTTTTTATATGTGGTATCAAGTCATTATTTAGTCTCATTTTGCTTAATTCCTCATATGTGGTCAAAGTAGAGTAAGAGACTATTTGTATTTTGGCAAATTTGATTTTAGTCATGTTTTTTTGCACTTCCCAACTTTTTTTTGGAAAATGACAGTGCATTATAGAAGCTAATGCTTCGTAAATGGGGATAATGCTTTCGCTCAGCAGGATAGTACTCTTTTTGTTTTCATGCCTGTTCACTTTTCTTGGCTCATTTGTTGTCTGTCTGTTCTCTTCCAGTTTTCCCTGGTGGAGACAAGACGGTGTGGATCAGGTCCTTCCTCTGGCAGCATCTGAAGTCCTCCTGCATCCACACTATTCATATTTTATTTTAGTATTAGCATGTTAACATTAGTCAATTATTGTATGTCTTCATGATTTTTTTGTAAGTGACATCTATTATAATTATATATAATTATATTATAATCGGACTTCAAATTTCAGCATTTGGCAAAATATATATATTTTTTTACATTGGTCAAGGGCAATATTGAACCTTCCTTACTGAGAGCTGAGAGTGTTCTTAACATTTTGATATGAATCACCTGGGTATTATGTTATCTACTTGCCCTCTAAAATGGTAATTTATAAAAGCATGTAAATCGAGAAAATGCCCTTAAACCTAACCCCATAAAACGTTCGGACAAAAAATCATTTTTGTCATGTTTTTTGTACTTCTCAACCTGTTTTTGGAAAAATTCCAGTGTATTTTAGAAGCTAATGTTTTGGAGAGGCAATTTCAAGAGCCAGAACAATTTGTCCTGGGGAATAAAGGTATTATTACACATAAGTTTCCAAATTTTTCAAAAATCTTACTTCAAATTGCAGCATTTGTGTCAAAATATTTTTTTTCACATTGGTCTAGGACAAAATTGAAACTCCCTAATATAGAGCTGGCAGTGTTCTGAACATTTTGATATGAATCACCTGGGTATTATGTTATCTACTTGCCCTCTAAAATGGTAATTTATAAAAGCATGTAAAATCGAGAAGATGCCCTTATATCTCAACCCAAAAAACGTTTGGACAAAAAGATCATTTTAGTCATGTTTTTTGCTCTTCCCAACCTTTTTATGGAAAAATTCTAGTACATTTTAGAAGCTAATGTTCTGGAGAAGCAATTTCAAGAGCCAAAATAATTCAATCAGATGAATAAAGGTATTATTTCACACAAATTTCGAAATTTTTCAAAAATCGGACTTCAAATTTCAACATTTATGTCAAAATATTTTTTTCATTGGACAAGGGCAAATTTGAACCTTCCTCCCTGAGCTGAGAGTGTTCTGAACATTTTGATATGAATCCCTGGGTATTATGTTATCTACTTCCCTCTAAAATGGTAATTTATAAACAGTAAAATCGAAAATGCCCTTAGATCAAAACCCAAAAAACGTTTACAAAATCATTTTAGTCATGTTTTTGCTCTTCCCAACCTTTTTATGGAAAAATTCCAGTACATTTTAGAAGCTAATGTTCTGGAGAAGCAATTTCAAGAGCCAAAATAACTCAATCAGATGAATAAAGGTATTATTTCACACAAATTTCGACATTTTTCAAAAATCGGACTTCAAATTTCAACATTTATGTCAAAATATTTTTTTTTACATTGGACTAGGGCAAAATCGAACCTTCCTTACTGAGAGCTGAGAGTGTTCTGAACATTTTGATATGAATCACCTGGGTATTATGTTATCTACTTGCCCTCTAAAATGGTAATTTATAAAAGTATGTAAAAACGAGAAAATGGGCTCAGGGCTCAGAGGGTTAAGCGATCAATGACACATTAAAAGAGGAACTAACATCTAAAAAGTGTGTCAAATAAATAAAATGTTAAGTTGAATGTTGTGCCGTGTATTTTTTAGCATAAAGATCAGTGTAGGCCTACTACATATTTAATACTTAGGCTAACATTTTGAATGAATGCAGCCCCCATGCCCCCCCCTCCAAGTCGAAGATATGGTAAATGGACTTGTATAGCGCTATATCTCCGTTTATCACAGACTCAAAGCGCTTTACATTGTTTTTTGTACACATTCACCCAGTCACACACACATTCATACACCGATAGCAGCAGCTACCACGCAGGGTAGGCTTAGCACTAGGGTGCTAAGCTAACTATCGGGAGCAATTCGGGGTTCAGTGTCTTGCCCAGGGACACTTCGACATGTGGCGGGGAGACGGGGGATCGAACCTCCGACCCTGCACACCAGAGGCAAGCTTCCTACCCACTTCGCCACTGCCACCCCAAGATAACTGCCCTTATGCAGTGCTCCTAAGTGGCCGGTGTGCGCACTTTTCACATAAGTTCACAATTTTATGATTAATATCTTTATTTCTCTGACAAACACTCATTTTCCATCCATCCATCTTCTACCCTTTCCCGTTGGTCGCGGGGGCTGGAGCCAATCCCAGCTGCATTGGGCGAGGGCAGGGTACAACCTGGACAGTTCGCCAGTCCATCGCAGGGCTACATAGAGGGACCTACAACCATTCAGACTCACATTCACACCTATGGTCAAGTTATAGCATCCAATCCTTCCCCTTACATGTTTTTGGATTAACGGTATCAAAAAAACCCCCCCACACAGGGGAAAAAAAAAACCCCCCACAAAAAGCCCCGGGAACCCGGGATTTGAACCCAGAACCCTCTTGCTGTGAGGCGACTGTGCTAACCACTGCACCACCGTGCCGCCTCCACTGCATTTGTATTACCTTCTAATAATTGTCCAACAAAGTCATCGGCTACCCGGCACAGCCTGCACTGCGAGTCCATGCTGTTTACAAACTAGCGTACACGAGCTGAGAGCTGGCGTGGGATTTGAGCGTATCCTACGCTCACGTCCATATTGATTAATGCCGAGATTTGCGTGGAAATGTACGTACACCCATTTTTCTGGTCTACGCACGGTTGATAAATGAAGGCCATTGCATCTATTTATTAACAATATTTATGAATTTAGGCTATATTTTGCTGCTCCAACTCAAATTCAGCCCAGCCAGGCGATAGTTAAGTTTCAGTTTCGTTTTCATCTCCGTGGTATACAGCCGTTTGGACCAGCTGATCGGCTCCCGACAGCAGGAGTCAGTCTGCGTTCCAGTTGTACTGGGAAGTCGGATTTATGGTGCCAGTGATAACTGAACTAAATAATAAAATAAATCTATCTTCTCCTTCCTATATCTGTCTATCTTTATCCCTCCACTACACACTCAGTCACTACTATCCATGTTAAAAGGAAGCAGGATTATAACCTCATTTAGCACATTATTTTTAAATATTTTATATTATTTATTCTTTTTTTTCTCCCCCATCTAATTTTGACGATTTTTAGAACAATTTGTTGGTTTGTTAGCGCTAAGGGAGCATGTTTAAATAAAACCTGTGAACCTTAATTTTTAAATGTATTTTATGTCATGTTTCTATGTGCTACACAGGCTTAGATATTAAGGTTTTGGTAGACTTGACAATTCATACTATTTTTTCAGAAAACCCTCAGGCATTAAGGACATGCATCCTAGATTGCCATAGTCATCAATGGGTTAACAGTGCTAAGTTTCTGTTCAGTGAGTTCACACACACACACACAACCCTCCCTCCCTGCTGTGTGTCCTCTTGCCCTTATAGCTCCACTATAATCACATTAGTTCCCCCCGGGTTCGGCTGAGTCAAGGTGTGTTTTGAATGGCGAGCCTCTACATTTAGCCATATTAGTATTTATGTCATGGCAGTGGACTGGGAAGAAAGGCCATCCTGTTTTTTTTGTCCTCTTCACATTCAACCTCTTCAAAGCATTAGGAGATAATGTGTGCGTGTGTGTGTTTGTGTGTGTGCGCTGTATGGAGCGTGGGATGAGCCGGGGCTGGAGCCACAGAGCCATGCAGGCCTCAGGCAAAGGGAGGCTGGGGAATAGCCACAATGAAAAGACTCCTCTTTATGGAGGACACTCACTCTTTCATATTTGCCTTTGCCTTCACTTCAAAGTGCCTGTGACTGGCTGTTTAGTTGTGGGACGTGACGGGAGACAGCCTTGAAGGAGCAGGTAGGGGAGCCTGCATGGAGCTGGAGTGATAGAGAAGAATGTGTGCCGACTTCAAGCTTCAAAGTTCCCAGTGTAAAACATGCAACTCAGAGAAATGCTTCGATTAATACACAGCGTACAGACTCACTATATAATGTAATTAAGAAATATTTTTTCATGCAATCCTCTGCTTTGTGCATAAATATAAAATAAATACATTTCCCCTTCCATAAACGGATTACACAGAGGAGACACAACAAGACAGAAAGTAGTTTGACTTTGAAATCATGCAGAGGAAAGTGAAGAGTGGTAGTGAAGGACTTCTCTGATGTGAGAGAAGTTCTAAAGTCTTTTTTTTCTTCTTTTTTTCTTAAAGAGGACCTATGATGCTTTTTGACTTTTATGACCTATAAACGTTGTTATGATGATTCATAGTCATGCTTAACCATACTAAATTATCAAATAATGACTTACATGCATTTCGACGTATTCCCTGCTGACCGTCTGGGGTGTCTGTGCAGAGCACTAGACACTATTCTAGCCAGTCGAGAAGTCACGTGTTCAAAGCGGTTTGACGCTTTGTAATATCGTGATGTCGCATGTAACTTGGTGTCGTCACCACGCGGATGTTTCCATGTATAGCAATGCTGTCACTTCCCTGTTCGTCTGCCTCGCGCCCTTATAGGTCCATGCTCGCGCTTCCCGCCACTGAAAGTGTTCCGGAAGGAAGGTAACCAATCACAACGGAGTGGGGTTTGCAGGGGGGGGGGGGGGGGGGAGATGGCCGAAGCACAGGCGGAGGGAGCGGAGATGGCCGAAGCACACACACTCAAGTGTTGACAGGACGTGCTGGAATGCCAAAATAAGAGAAAGAGCTTCCCGAAAATCTACATAGTTTTTTGTGATGTGATTCGTGTCAGGTTGCTCTATAGCAGTGTAAAACAAGAAATTAAGACCAGAGAAGTAGTATAATAGGTCCTCTTTAATGAAATGTGGGGATATTCTGGACAGGAGGATTAAGTGTTTAAACTTGAAAGTAGTGGCTTACTGATGCCCAGGAAAGCCATGCTTTCAATAGTATGCTAGCTATTATAGATATTATACATGTGAAACTCATATTATTAGAATATCATGGAAAAGCTATTTTTTATGTAATTTTATTCAAATAGTAAAAATTCCATATATTCTGTAGAGGAAGAGTGGAGGGGCACAAAATCCAAGGTACTTGAAGACCACTGTCAAGTTTCAACAGTCAGTGATGATTTGGGGCATTATGTCATCTGCTGGTGTTGGTCCACTGTGTTGAATCAAGTCCAAAGTCAACAGAGCCGTCTACCAGGCGATTTTAGAGCACTTCATGCTTCCGTCTGCTGACCAGCTTTATGGTGATGCTGATTCACTTTTTCCAGCAAGACTTGACACCTGTCCACAGTGCCAGAAACCACTAGTAACTGGTTGACTGACCATGGTATTACTGTACTTGATTGGCCAGACAACTCTCCTGACCTGAAATCCATAGAGAAATGATGGACTATTGTCAAGAGGAAGATGAGACACACCAGACCCAACAATACAGACGAGCTGAAGGCCGCTACAAAGCATCCTGGGCTTCCATAACACCTCAACAGTGCCACAAGCTGATAGTATCCATGCCACGCCGCATTGAGGCAAGAGTTCATGCAGAAGGGGCCCAAACCAAGTACTTAGTACAAACGTATGATTATACTTTCTAGAGGGACGACATTTCTGTATTTAAAATCCCTTTTTATTGATTTCATGTAATATTCAAATTTTCAGAGATTTTGAAATTAGGGTTTTCATAAACTGTATGCCATGATAATCAACATTATAACAAATAAAGGCTTGAAATATCTCACTTTGCATGTAATGAGTCTATATAATATATTAATTTCACCTTAAGTTGAATTACTGAAACAAATGAACTTTTGCACGATATTCCTTTTATTGTGGACAGTCTAAGGCACACCTGTGAACTAATCATGATGTCAGATCAGCATCTTGATGTGGCACACCTGTGAGGTGGGATGGATTATCTCAGCAAAGCAGAAGTGCTCACTATCACACACTTAGACAGATTTGTGAACAATGTTTGAGAGAAATGGTAATATTGTGTATCTGGAATGAATTTTAGATCTTTAAGTCCATCTCATGAAAAATGGGAGCAAAAACAAAGGTGTTGCATTTATATTTTTGTTGAGTGTATTAATGTCTGGACGAAAGGTTGGGCCAATCCCTGTGGTAGATGTTGAGATATTTGACAGACAGAAGAGTTGGAGCTGCCTGATGAGCGCTCACAGGATCTCCACAGTGGATTGGATTTGTGCAATGGGGAAATTAATGACTGTTCACACTAGTGATGCTTTTCCATTGAATAGTTGTGAAATTCTAGTGGCTAGAACATCAAATATAAACCAACACTGTGAAACTGGGAAGAAGTATGGCTTTGGAAACAGTAACAAGGAGATTAAATCACACTCTGACCAATAATATATCTAAATTCAGATTAAACTATTGGGAGATTTGCAATGGCGTGCACAGGAAATTTGAGCTTCAAAGACATTGTTTCCTGCATTCTGGTGACTTTAAAAAAATTAAAATAACAAACAAACACAAACAAGTAGCCTACACTGCAACACAATTTTTCTATTACAAATAGTCTACTTTTATTGTCTATTACTACTCGTATATTAAGTCTATTATTATCATCTATTACTTTTATTGTCCTCTATACTGGATAGAACACTCCACAGCAGATCTTGTAAGCTCAAGATGAAATGGATATGTATTGCTGCTGCTGCAACTGAACTGTGAGACTGTTCACAGCCACGCTCATACAAGATAAATGTTTTTATATTTATAGGGCTAATGAAGCTAAAGTTATATGATATAATGACATTCTCTTTCTTTAACCAGGAACGATGGATGGTTAAATAGTGTGTGTGTGTGTGTGTGTGTGTGTGTGTGTGTGTGTGTGTGTGTGTGTGTGTGTGTGTGTGTGTGTGTGTGTGTGTGTGTGTGTGTGTGTGTGTGTGTGTGTGTGTGAGAGAGATCATGGTATTCCGGGTGGACTCTGGTTGACCTTCAGAACTTCAATAGGCTTTATATTGAGAGGAGAGCTCAGCTGGATATTGACCAGCACTGATCTGCCTTCCATCCCTTTTTCTCTTGTCCTCTTTCACAACCTATTGCTTCCTTAATTGGTTCAATGAGCCATTCCTTCAGCTACACACGGTCATCATCGCCTCATCACTTTCAGTGGAGGTAAACTCATACTACAATAGGGGGAAATAAATATTTGTATCCTCTTCATTTCAAACACGGTAGTTCTTTTCATTTTAAAAAGGGTTGTATTAATAGTTTTTTGCATGTATTATGTAGGTATTGTATAAACTACTTATTGTAAGGATCTCTGACTGTTTCGTGATTGCACATGAACAGGTTTTCTTTTTATTAATAATTGAGCCCAACCTATCAAGAGACCTTATGATAGGTTATTCTATTGTATTTGGCTACTCATATCAATTTATAGGGACTGTAATGCAACAGACCCCGAATATATCATCAATGAGTTGTTGTTAATGTGAATAGTAAGAACCATTAAGAAAAATACTTCCATTAATGTGTAACATGGTTGGAAACTTGAGCTCATCTTAGTTCGTGCAAAGTACGGTGCAAAAGTTTTAGGCAGCTGTGAAAAATGCTGTAAACTAAGAATGCTTTCAAAAACGGAAGTTGTAATAGTTTATTTTCATAAATTACCTATAAGCAGTAAATGAACAGAAGAGAAATCTCAATTCGCAGTGCCATTTGCTCAGAACTGTCAGAAACCAGTGGGACCCAGGTACATCCATCTACTGTGCTCAGCATTGAGGACACCATTAATCCTGACCAAATCTTCAACTCCACTTGTGATCCGAATCCATTTACCCGCTCTGTAATGTAAATCAACACGTAAATAATTTCCGTTTGCATTGGTGGGGTTCAAACAAGTACACATTCAGTGCTGTACAGTGCCACAGTTTTAATCGCATTTGATATTCAAATTAGGGATGGCCATTTAGAATTTTTTCTTTAACCGGTTAACCACCAGAATTAACGGTTATTAACCGGTGAACCGTTAAGATTTAATGTAGCGTATTTATAGTGAAATACATGAAGCATTATAGCAGGGCTCCCGACCTTTTTTTGTTCCAAGGGCCGGCATATTAATTTAAAAACAATTCAAGGACCAGAAGCCAATTTAAATGCCTACATTTTGACATTCACACGGCACCTTGTCCGTTGTGAGAAGAGGTCTAGTATGCGAATGTAGGAGCAGAAAGAGCAATAAGTGACTGAAAAGGGACATTTACACACACACAGGCTTAGTGGATGGGTAGCCTACCGAAACCCGATGCTAAGTAGTGCTGAGCACGGGGCAACATTTTGAAAGACCGTAATATTGATAAGCTCTGATGTTATCAGTACTGCATAACGATACTTAACGCTTTTGTTTAAGACGGATTTTCGCTATTGATCCTGGCACACAAGCATGGCAGACCTCTCCGTGTCTGTGCAGGGGCACTCACTGCCTGTCTGTCACTCTCTCACACTCACTGAGACGGTGATAGATGCAGGACAGCATCCACCTCAAGAAGGCTAATGCTACCGCTATGTTAAGCTAGCGGGAGCTCACGCTGTTAATTAAATTATACAAACACATGGCAGGGGAGTGTTGTGACCATAAGTTGTGACTGGCTATCTTTCTGGGAGCGTACCATGGACCTATTATAAAGTTGAGCGTAGCCTACACTACTCGTTTCATTCTACCAACAGTTGGCATTCTTATATCCGGTTTAGCGATATCAAAATAAGAGTCCGGATTTCAGAGAAATTATTATTATTATTATTTTTTTAACCGTTTAACCTTTAGTATTAACCGGTTAAAGATCTTCTAAACGGTTAACGGTTAACCAGTTAACCATGGACATCCCTAATTCAAATGTAGGCCTATTACATGCAAAGATAATTACAAGGCCACTCGCACTTGTGCGACAGGTTGACGAGATACTGTCTCATTTAGACACAGAGGAGCGATGCACAACACTGCTTAAAGGGCTCTACATTCGCCAAATGCGGGTATATAGTCTTAGGTGAATAAGTTATTACGCCACTTTGGCTGGAGAAATAATGTGCTCGCCGGGCTGCTATTCTAACGTCTGCCTCTGATATACAAACTCTCGTCACAACCACCGGCACACGGCTTTCTAAACTAACGCAGTTAAGTTACTAATTGTGCAAACAGAACATTTCCTGTACACCTTCACATTAAAAGCCTGTTACTAGCCAAACGCGAATTGACCTTTATTTTGAAGCAGATAAGAACAGGAAGTTAGCTGCAGGCCTGCAGGGCACCAGTCAAAAGCAGCGACTTCCGTGTTATCAGATATACGCGGTGAAATGAAAACAGAGGCCAGAAAGCTTGTCATTGGCAATACTTTAAACTGTGCTCACACTAAAACCTTAAGTTACAGCCATGTACAGTGATGCATTTTCAATGTATTTCCACTCAGGCACGGGGCGACAGTTGTGTAGGCGGTCCCTAATTTGGACAAAAGTCACATAGCTGTTTACACTACACAGCAAAAACTGGAGTGTTGACATTTTGGAGTTAAACATTTCCGAGTTGATTTCAACTCCCCAAGTGTTACTTTAAAAAAAATGTGTTGATTAGTGTTCAGTGTTTGGGTTATTTCTCAGAGTTAATCATGTCAGAGTTAAATCAACTCTGCATAGATCTAATTAAGCTCCTCCCCTGCATTTCACCACTTCATTTGGAGACAAGAGTACAAGTCAGCGCCAATCTTCTCCTCGTGCAATTGACAGGGTAAGTACAATTAGATTAGATTTACTGAAACAATTATAGATTGTTGCTATAAACTGCAGTCTTTACTGTGAAACATTTATAGAGAATACTCTCTTTGCAGTGCCATGTTTAGGAGTCTATGGTCTATCCCACTGGCAATCTAGGATGCATGTCCTTAATGCCTGAGGGTTTTCTGAAAAACTACCAAAACCTTAATATCTAAGCCTGTGTATCCCATAGAAACATGAAATAAAATACATGTAAAAGGTAAGGTTTCCCACTGCCTCCATTCTAACAAACCAGGAAAGATCCACACCCTTTGCCCTTCAGAGGGACATGCGCCAGGGTTGCCCCCTCTGGCCGCTCCTCTTTGCGTTGGCCATCGAGCCCCTGGCTATTAGCATAAGAGGGCACGCACTCATAAAGCCAATATCACTAGGTGGGATGGACCATAAGATCTCTCTGTACGCAGATGACATCGCTCTCTTTGTAGCAGACCCCGAGAATTCCATCCTCCACCTACTCCAGCTAATTAATTCTTTTGGCGACGTCTCGGGTTAAACTGGCAAAAAAGTGAACTCTTGTCTTTAACAGCAGATCTGGACCCTATATTCCTAGCCAATACGCAGTTTAAAACAAATCTGGTCAGTATAAAGTACCTGGGCATTAAATTATCTAAAACCCCGAAGACACTTTTTAAGTAAAATTTTAAGGAAAGATTGAATAAACTAAAGGAGAACATAGAGAAATTGAGAATATTACCGATCTCCCTTATTGGCCGTGTGAACGCAGTAAAGATGGTCTCCCTGCCGAGATTTCTGTATCTATTTCAGAATGTGCCAATTTATATTCCTAAATCTTACTTTAAGTCAATTGATTCTATTATAATGCCTTTCATTTGGGGATATAAAGCACATAGGATCTCAAAAGCCCATCTTCAGAAACCCAGGGAGCATGGCGGACTGGGGTTACCATGTTTTTTACATTATTACTGGGCTGCCAATGCTAGAGTGATGGTGTATTGGCAATTTACATATGGAAAAGGCATTAGACCTGATCTGCCTCCCTGGTTGGCAATTGAAAAAAGCTTGGCCCCAAAAACTACTCTTACTGCCCTCCTTTTCTCTTCTCCCAGACTGCCTGCCTCCTTTAGAGGAGACCACTTTACCTTGTCCAACGGTCAGAGAATTTGGAACCAATTTAGGAAGGCCTCTGAATTATCGAGCACAATCATCAGAGCCGGCCCAAGCCTTCAGGGGGCCCTAAGCGAAATACGATTAGGGGGCCCCTCTCCAATGTTAGCGCTGCTGAAACTATAGGTCTTTGTTAAATATCATTCACACACCCAGTGTTTTCCGCTAGTGCCTCCACTGTGCGACAATATTAGACAGCCGAGATTCAGACCCTCCTAGGAGGTCTGGGGGTATGCCCCCACGGGAGATTTTTTTAACCTTTTTAAAGTGAAATGCATGAATCTGGTGCACTTTGAGAGGAAAATTAAGAGGCTAAATCTGAGGAATTTTGTGTGAACAAATAATTTGGAGACTCTGGGTCGGATGAATTAGAAGCTATTGAAGAAAGACACATACATTTTCCATAAAAATATTAATTTAAATAAAATATTATGCAGGGTCCTCTGGGTTGGGCTTGGAGCTCTTTTTCTTTTACGGGACATATTTATCTGTAATATAATGAATGCATTTAAGATTATTTTTTTGCATTTTCAAGCTTTTTTATTAGATAGTACAGCGTTGAAATGGGGAGACAGAGAGAGAGGGGGGATGACCTGCAGTAAAGGTCCACGGGTCGGATTCGAACCCGCGACCACTGCAACGAAGGCTGGAGCCAATATGGCAGGGGTGGCCATTAGGTCGATCGCATGGCATTCTTAAAAAAAAATAAAATAAAAATATTTATTTATTTATTTTTTTATACTATGAAAGAGTAAACGAGCCGTGCGAGCATGCGCCGAAGATTGGTGGAGGGAGAGAGGACACCACTTTCCAATTTGACATACAGTACATATCAGTTTGTTAGCCAGTGAGCTAACCAAAGCTAATCCAAGTCAAGGAAGTGGAGAGGCTTCTGCACTGTGACAAATTCTACTATGTAAAATACAGCCAGAGAGAGGAAGACTGTTCAGACAAACAGACCACCACATATTCTAGTGCAGGGGTGTCCAAACTACGGCCCGCGGGCCCGCTTTTTATTGGCCCGTGGCACATTTTAAAAATATAATGTAATATGGCCCTTTTAATTTTTAAATAATTGAAATGCACTCATTATATTACAGAGAAATATGTCCCATAAAAGAAAAAGAGCAACAAGCCCATCCCAGAGGACCCTGCATAGTATTTTATTTTAAATTAATATTATTATGGAAAATCCATGTGTCTTTCTCCAATAGCTTCTAATTCATCTGACACAGTGTCTCCATTTTTTTTTCATGCAAAATTCTTAATTTCTCTATCAAAGTGCACCAGATTCATGCATTTCACTTTAAAAACTTAAAAAAATCTCCCGGGGGGGCATACCCCCGGACTCCCCTTGGAGGGGCGGGATCTCTGGCTGGCTACTATTTTCACCCAGCTGGACATTGGACGCAATAGCAGAAAACACTGGGTGTATCAATGGTATTTAACAAGAGGGGGAATGTATCTGTTTTATGTGCAAGGAAAGTGTTGCCGTGAAGAAGGACTTTCACTTTTATTTAAGAAGTATTTTATTTATTGGAGACTTTGGTTGTATGCAGCAGTTTTTTCTTTTCTATACTGGAAAATACCTTTAGGCTGCAATTCTGCATGTTCCTCTTAACTGAGAACCGTACCGTACAGAACCGAGGTACGTACCGAACCGTGACTTTTGACCCCTAATAGTAGGTGGTAGCTCACTTTGACTTGGTCATTTTAAAAGTAGCTCACAAGCTGAAAAACAGTGGCCACCCCTGCAATATGGTATGCGCTCTATCCACAACGCCACCGGAGCACCCCAATGAATGCATTTAAATGCAGTGTGAGGAACTAAGCAGAAGAACTCTGTTGTCCAGCTACTGTATCTTTTTTTCCACAGACAAGGCTGAAATAGGCTATAGACTATACACAGTGCATGGGCAACTGAGGGCAGCCCCATTTCCAATTGTTTTTAAATAAACTCAATACACACTGTGCATGGATGTGAATGTGACATGATCAGATAATTTCGGATTTCCTCCCAGATGAACTGATTACATTTTTAGGCTATTAATTATCTAGACCAAAACATTTTATTCCTTTTCTTGTATGATAACTCACATTTGCATAATATGATGTTAATATCAAACACACAATCAAAAAAAAAAAAAAACTTTGTTTTTGGAGGGGGCCCCCCAGGCAGTCGGGGACCCTAAGCGGCCGCTTAGTTCGCTTATGCCTCGGGCCGGCTCTGACGACCATACATGCCCCTATCTGGCATAACCATGCCTTCCCCCCATCATTCACAGATTCAGCATTCAGAGATTGGAGTCGGAAGGGAATAGTAACAGTTGAGGACCTTTATATAAATGGTCACTTTGCTTCATTTGATCAGCTAGTATCAAAGTTTTCACTGTCGAAAGCTCAATTCTTCAGGTATCTACAGTTAAGGAATTATGTCAGACAGAATATACCATCCTTTGAATCTCTGCCCGCAGATGATTCATTGTCCAAAGTTTTACTGGGCTTACCAGAAGCTAAAAACCTGATTTAATCTTTGGTGGGAATATTTTTAGAACGGCAGGACAAATCTACTTTAAAAATAAAGCAAGCCTGGGAAAAAGACTTGAATGGAATGGAATAGCTGACGGTGTCTGGGAGGGAGCGCTAAAAAGCATAAAATCCTGCTCTATAAACTCGAGGCTTCAGTTAATTCAATTTAAGGTCACACTTAGATTGCACTATTCTAAGGTTAAAGCCACTACGAGTAACATGGCACGTTGGCGTCTCCTTTGGACAAAAGCGGTAGTATTTTTATGACGCCCACTGTCGCAAAGCTGTTTTGTAGCTCGTGCCAGGCGCGTGAGTGTGAACTGAGAAGGGAGCAATATAGTGCATGTCCGTGTGTTGAAAGTGTGAGGACTCTTTTCGGCTCCGTGGTTTTGAAAGTGTGAGGACTCTTTTCGGCTCCGTGGTTTTGAAACTGCATGAACCAGTCACTGCCACACACACCTGATTGCAATGAGTTGATACAACAGTGTCACCTAACTACTCTCTCCCACGGAGCTGAAAGATTACGTGTCCGACTCCTCACAGAAAGCGAATGAACGATAGACCGCAGTTAGTATGGATCACGATGAGGTAATGTGTTTATGTTGTTGTAAATAATTACTATTTCAGATAATGGTTATCTGATGATGGTGAAGCAAAGCAAACTTTGTGTTAGTACCAATCGCTCATTCATTTTGGAGTAAACACTGCAGTCTAGTTTCGCTCTCGTGAAATTGTATACACGTTGCTTGGCAACGCCCTCGTCCCCCCCAGCCCCCGTAGCCTATATCACTCTCCCTTTTAGCTTTTCTTCATTGCATTTTCTTTTTTTTTCTTTGATGGTTCAGCCCCGTTATCAGTCATTATGACGACAAATAACTGTATCAAACAAGGCTCCCGCTCCCCTTCCCTCACCTGGAGGGATAAGCTTCTCAATTCACGTTGCTGCGCTACACTGAAATCTGCGAACCGAAAATCGGACTGGATGTGCGGCCAGACCAAATGCAGTAATAAAAACTATTTAAAAACGTCTTTCTTTGCACTGATGGTCTCGTTTGCTGTTAAAGGTAATTTATGATTATCAGAGGAAACATGAGGCTGTTTAAAAGATATTTAAATGTTACTCGTAGCCGCTTTAAACTGCATAACATTTTCCCAGATCTTTCGCCTTTATGTAACAGGTGTAAGATTGCCGAGGGTACACTTGCTCACCACTATTGGTGTCTTGTATTTCAATGGTATTCTAATGTTTTAAATGTGTCTTTAACTCCTGATCCGGAAACCGCCCTGTTCGGACATTCCACAGCCCTGGAAAAATTGGACAACAATGCACGTATAATCATGGTTTATGTCATGGTAATTGCTAAAAGATGTATCCTGAGGCTGTGGAAGTCCGACTTGGCCCCCCAGTTTGATACCTGCCTGAGAGAACTGGTGGGCATTCTACATGTGGAAAGGCTAAGATATGAGCTGTCAGGCCACCCCCATAAATTCCCCACTGTATGGGGCCCAATGCTGCGGCACATAGGGAACCAAAATGTGTGAGGGTTTCCTAGTGGTTGACACTAACGGTTTCCCGCTTGCCCGGGGCAACTGAAAATAATGTTTGGGCAAGTTGAGATTGCTTTTTGGTTGCCCGAACGGGCAAGTGGATTTTAGAGGGTTTGTCTGTAGTCTAGGCTATGTATTCATGTGTTTTACAGTCTGCAAAACATTTTTTCTTTCACTAACTCACACAAAATAGATCTGCTATATTCGCAATTGAGCAGCTGCGCGTGGCAGCCAGCAGCATCACGGTCGCTCTTTCGCACTCGATCTCTCTCTCACACACACACACTACACACACACACAACCTGTGTGCGCACAGTTTCGCTGTCTACGTTCCGAAAGCCGGCTCTATCCTACGGACCTGGTTCCGCTATATTCAAAATCCAGAAATCAATAACGTTTGAGCTTATCGATACCGCTATGGAGTCCAGTAGGCTAGGTCACATTATGTAATTTTAAATATCGAGTCGGGTCATCTTCATCTAATTAGGCCTACTTCAGCGTATTATTCCATCACTGGACCGCATCATGGACTGTAAAAGTGTTCTACCTTCGACTGTCTTGAAGAAACTCCTTCAACCCGCTCCCTCTCCCAAAAAAAAAAAAAAAAACTTCTCTGCTGAGCCGCTGCAGACGGGCTCAGCACCGTCTCATCATTCATTCAATGCAGCGGTGATCAACAAACGAGAGACTCTGTAGCAAGTCCCGCAGTTAAAAAATCGGATAGTTTTTAAATCCATATTAAAATCTGCAGGATAAGACCTAGTTAGCTAAACAAAATCGCTAACGGTTCAAATGTGATGTGTTCAGGTCGGCTCAGTAAAATGATTATTAGGCAAATGTCACTAAAATGACATCATGATGTGTTCAAATGTAACATCAAGAAAATAAGAAATTAGAGTTTTTCACGGGAAGCTTGAATAATAGCCTACAGGTAAAAAAAACTTGTTTTCCCAGTAATATAAACTAAATAGTAGGCCTAAATATGGCATTATGACATGCTTAAAGTCCTATCCTGAGCTCTGCTCATCTTATAAGCAATTAAAGCAATAATACCAGTTCTCTTTAAACAAAATAATAGAAAAGCATCGATAAAGATTTGGATTGTGGAGTCTTTATAATGGTATCAATATGAATTAATGATCCCCCTCCCTACTTACAGTGTAACTGGGCAATAGCTTTAACATGGTGGACTTTAATCATTTTATGGCACACGATCACTTTTTGGCACAATGCAACTGTTTTAAATAAGTAAAATAAGTATAATTTTTCTGAGGAAGCTAGACTGATGAGAAGATGCTCTTTCCGTGTGGTTGCCCCAGGTCGTCTTCCTGGTGTATTTCCTTGGCATGATGGCTTTTCTACAATGTGTATGACATTAAAATAAAACATGTTATGTAATATTACATTAAAATATGTTTAAGATTAAACTTAACTTGTGCCTCATGGTGGGGGAAAGTGAGACAGTGTCTCACTTTCCCCCACAGCATTTGGCTCACTTTCCCCCACCACCACAATTTGAGAAAAACTACCTCTCTTAGCATTCCAGGCTAATCTTTGGCTAATATCATCACATGGTTTTTATATGTTGGTAGTTCATCAACAAGTATGATATAAGTTTTTCTTCGTGAATACATTTGCTTTGACACAACAGTTGATTAAGTTGACAGCAAGAACATTTACTTTTACATGCAAAATACCTATTTTGGTGAAAAAAAACATGCTTACCACAGCACCATGAGGTCCTCTCTTTCAGGGCCAAAGGGAAATGAGAGGGGCTTGAAAACATATATCTCACATGACCACAAATGTTTTCCGTTGCCTACCCGATGCCTCAGATTCCCCCGTTCTCCCCTATGTTTATGTGAGGGGGGAGGGGAGTATGTATGTGTTTACTTATTCTGTTTTTTTGTCCATATGTAAAAACTATAAAATCACAAAAAAAAAAAGTAAAAAAAAAAAAAAGTAAGGTTCACAGGTTTAATTTAAACATGCATGCTCCCTTAGCAGACCAACACATTATTCTAAAAATCGTCAAATTTAGATGGGGGAGAAAAAAATAATAATAATATAAAATATTTAAAAATAATGTGCTAAATGAGGTTATTATCCTGCTTCTTTTTAGCATGGATAGTAGTGACTGAGTGTGCAGTGGGGAGATAAAGATAGACAGATAAAGGAAGGAAGAGATAGCTTCATTTTATAATTTAGTTCAGTTATCACTGGCACCATAAATCCGACTTCCCAGTACAACTGGGACGCAGACTGACTCCCGCTGTCGGGAGCCGATCAGCTGGTCCAAACCTCTATATACCACGGAGATGAAAACAAAACTGAAACTGAACTATCGCCTGGCTGCAAGTACCCCTGACTGCGGCCCGCAGACGGACGTTGAGGGGGTGGAGATATTGAGCAGGCACTCGCTGTCTGCTTGTCCGTCTCTTTCTCACACATTCACTCGTAGAGGTCCGCTGCAGCCGTTAAGCTAGCGGTAGCCCACGCTCTTTATTAAATGTTACAGAGAGATGGCACGGGAGTATTATGACTTGCTATCTTTCTTGCTGCGTACCATCGACCTATTATAAAGTTAAGCATAGCCTAAACGACTTGTTTAATTATTTGCATGAAGAACGCATTCTTATATCCGGTTTAGTGATATCAAAATAAGAGTCCTGGAATAATACTTGGAATAATAACCGGATATAAGAAACATTTAGATAATTTTATGTTTAACCTATAGTATTAACCGGTTAAATATCTTCTTAAAGGTCAACAGGTTAACAATGGACATCCCTTCCTACTATGTTGATTGCTTTTGCTATCTTGTAACAGTTCACTTATGAGGACATAGATGATCCTGTGAGTGTTAAATTAGTGTTGTCTCCCAAGGGTCAGCAATGAGATCTATACTTACAAAAGCAAGTATATATGTATGTAAAATGATTAAGTGTGCACTGTAAACAATGTGACATGTGCTAAAGAGAACTCCTGTACCTGTCTGTCTGTGATGGTTGCAGGCCCAGCTGCCTATGAATTAAGTAAGAGTCAAAATAAGATATGGGGAACTATGAAGGGGTCACTGTGACCCCAAGGTATGACCTTAACAGATGCAATGTGACTACATTTAAGGCTTAAAAATATACCTCAATTAGACATAACTAAATGCTACAGGTGTGACGCACATTAAGTTACACCAATCACAGCAGCCCCAACAACAGTATTTTTATTCAACAGAACAATTTAAAAATAACAACTACAAAAAATACACAGTAAACTATTAACAGAAAAGATAACTAATCAATAAAGTATAGAACAATCAAATAACACATATTGTCCTTATTTTTACCTTATACTCTCTCTTGCCATAGTCACCATAATTCACTATGGATGAGTCTATTTTAACAGCAACAAAGGGACAATTGCACAATCTATTAAAACCGTTAATATTGTTTATTTTCACAAGCTGTAGTGTTTCAGGGCTGACCTAAAATGTGACTCAATAACAAAAGTATCTTAAAATAAAGATGTTTGAATTGTTAAATGATTAATTGCATTTTTTACAATATTTCCAGACACACACTGCTGTAAGTAGACTATAGATGACACTTGTGAAGCCTTACTGAAAAGATTTCCTTCCCGAACAAGGACAGGATTTTCCAGGCATATAACACTTTGAGGCATTAACTGATCATGGATACATGTATGCATGTGTCACAGCAAGGCGAAGCGATGCCTCCGGGGCATTAACTGTGGTGTTTAATATACGGTGTTGGAAAACAAACATTTAAATTAAAGCGGTCAAACTTATGTTTCCACAGTGTCTGCACTCGATTGTGACATTGCCAGACTGACACCGGCCAACCCTTTCTCATCAAAATTACGTTCCCAGAGGACTATTCGGCATTCTCAATTACGTTTGACCATTTACGTATTTTGTCCGTGATTACGTTTTTATGAACATATTCGGCATTCTCAATTACGTTTGACTGAAAAACGTATTTTGTCCGAAATTACGTTTTTATGAACATATCGCAAACAAGTTCGTTCTCAGCCTAGAGCTGTTCAGGATGCTCAATTACGTTTGGCTACAAAACGTATTGATTACGTTTTAATAAACATATCGCATACATTCGTTCTCAGCCTATTTTTTGCCATGTATTTACCTCTAGGATTATGTTTGGTTGAAGTGTGCATTGTCTGGGCGGCTGCCTGAACTACAGCGCTGCAGGAAATTAATATGTTCCATAGATATGTTCACATGTTTCTTCATTCATTCATTCAAACAGGAAATCGACGTTCCGACATGGCCACGCCCCCTTTGGGTGGAAAACAAAGCGATTTTGACTATAATGCAAAAAATTGCGGTCCAAAACAGCACAAAAAGAAAACGATCAGAGGTAAATAAGTTACAATTTGACCGACAGACACAATGTTAAGATCCTTTACAACTACTCTGCCAGCTAGATAACGTTAAACTAGACTACGGAACTACACAGGGCTGCAGGGAAAATAGGGTGACGTCAGACGCACGCCCCTCTACAAACCAATCAGTATCGAGGAATGCTAAACGAGCCTATCGGCAGCCCTGAGCTAAAAAGATTTCTAGCGAGACCTATGTACTTTATTTTCATAATCTTGATATTGCGAATTCATATGATCTGTCTGAAGTCTGATAGGCTAATTCTCAAGAAATGTTCGGTACACAAATAGGCTACGTGCCAAGCTGTTGATCAACTGGACACAATCAAAGATAGCACACACACACACAGCTGACAAGAGCGCTCCCTCCCTCCCTCCACCCGCCGCCGAGTTTTTTTTCCCAGAGCAAATTTTTGAAGTCAAGGGTTATCATGGTGACACAAATACGTCACACTTCAGCTAGTAAGTGCATAAACATATGTTTTGAAAACATATCTAGCGAGAAATACATCAGAATATCATTATATTCGGTAATTGGGAGTATCTGATCTCTATTTGGTTAGTTTGCTGACGTATTTACCACCGTTGCTATGTAATCCTACATTTCCCATCATCCTTTTTAGGGCTGGGTGGACCCGTTCGACTCCTATCAGAGTGTCTGCCGATTCAGGGCGCATTCCATTTACAATTCAGGGCCTCCGCCGTAAAACCACAAGTCAGACATGTTCACACGGCTGACACTTCCGTTCTGCCCCATCATAATAAAAAAAACTTAACAGGAAGTAGGTTACATTATTCCCCTCCTCCGAAACGTCCCCGTTTCCACACAGAAACATCATAAGGGCCCTTAGGAATAATGGAACCACTTACAGAAACATGCTGCACTACCAAAAAATTAATAAAATAACTTGAATTGAACACATTCTTTATAGGCCTACCCTAAACCTTAAAGCATGTAGGCTAGGGAAACTATTTCTGTAAGAAAAATGTGTTTTATAGCCTTTGTGGTTGTATAATTTAAAGTTTCTGATCAAATATGTGGCGGATTATACATGAAATTATAAAACAATTAAATGTACAGTTTAAAATTTCATTGAATAGGCTTCTTGAACTTACTAAAGCAGTACTCTACAATGCGTGTGTGTGTGTGTGTGTGTGTGTGTGTGTGTGCGTGCGTGCGTGCGTGTGTCACATCTTGTAGCCTACCCTGACAGGGATTTGGTTGTTTTCTTTTAGTTAATGATATTAAATGTTGCTATAAATTGTGCATAGCCTACACATAATATAAAACTAGGTGCATATTGAATGTGAATCCTGCAACTGAAAGTATTTGGAAGGAGTAGGCCAGTTACTCAAATGGGAGTAGTTTAAAGATTGCTTTATTCATGATTTTGACCTTAAAAAGGTAGAATTTTAGGCAGTCTTATGAACAGTGCTTAATCAGTGTTTGCGGTGTGGTGTGGCAGTGTTTATTATTTTCTGCATATGCAGTTGACTCAGTATATTGTCCCCTGTCTTAATGGTAAGTGGTCTTGACGGCGGTTTGTCCACCACACACTTGGCATGATATACAGGTGAAATTTGAATATCGTGCAAAAGTTCATTTATTTCAGTAATTCAACTTTATAGGTGAAAATAATATCTTATACAGACTCATTACATACAAAGTGAGATATGTGAAGCCTTTATTTTTTATAATTGTGATTATTATGGCTTACAGTTTATAAAAACCCCAAATTCAAAATCTCAGAAAATTAGAATATTACATAAAATCAATAAAAAAAGGATTTTAAATACAGAACTGTCGGCCCTCTAGAAAGTATAATCATGCATATGTACTAAGTACTTGGTTTGGGCCCCTTTTGCATGAATTATTGCCTAAATATTGCCTCTATATGTTGTGAGTGTATTATTGTGAGTGAACATGTAACTTGTTGCTGCCTCTTGGCCAGGACTCCCTTGAAAAAGAGGTTTTTAATCTCAATGGGACTTTCCTGGTTAAATAAAGGTTAAAAAAAAAAAAAAAAAAAAAAAAAAAAAAAAAAAAAAACAGCGTGGCATGGATGCTATCAGTCTGTGGCACTGCTGAGGTGCTATGGAAGCCCCTGGGTTGCTTTGATGTGGCCTTCAGCTCCTCTGTATCGTTGGGTCTGGTGTGTATCATCTTCCTCTTGACAATAGTCCATAGTTTCTCTATGGAGTTCAGGTCAGGAGAGTTGTCTGGCCATTCATACAGAGTAATACCATGGTCAGTCAACCAGTTACCAGTGGTTTATGGTACCGTGGGCAGGTGCCAAGTCTAGCTGGAAATGGAAATTGTCATCTCCATAAAGCTTGTCAACAGACAGAAGCATGAAGTGCTCCAAAATCTTCTGGTAGATGGCTGTGGTGACTTTGGACTTGATAACACAGTGGACCAACAGCAGCGGATGACATGATACCTCAAATCATCACTGATCCAAATTAAATGTTGCGTTTCATTTGGAAATCAAGGTTCCACAGTCTAGAGGAAGAGTGGAGGGGCACAACATCCAAGGGGCTTGAAGACCACTGTCAAGTTTCAACAGTCAGTGATGATTTGAGGCACCATGTCATCTGATGGTGTTGGTCCACTGTGTTATCAAGTCCAAAGTCACCACCAGCTGTCTACCAGGAGATTTTAGAGCACTTCATGCTTCTGTCTGTTGACAAGCTTTATGGAGATGCTGAATTACTTTTTCCAGCAAGACTTGACACCTGTCCACAGTGCCAAAACCACAAGTAACTGGTTGACTGACCATGGTATTACTGTGTTGATTGGCCAGACAACTCTCCTGACCTGAACCCAATAGAGAAACTATGGACTATTGTCAAGAGGAAGATGATACACACCAGACCCAACAATACAGAGGAGCTGAAGGCCACTATCAAAGCAACCTGGGCTTCCATAACACCTCAGCAGTGCCACAGACAGATAGCATCCTTTGGAAGCGCATTGTGAAGCGCCTTGTGACCCTGGTCTGTGAAGGGCGCTATATAAATAAAAGCTTACTTACTTACTTACATCCATGCCACACCGCATTTAGGCAATAATTTGTGCAAAGGGGGCCCAAACCAAGTACTTAGTACATATGCATGATTATACTTTATAGAGGGCCGACATTTTTGTATTTAAAATCCTTTTTTTATTGATTTTATGTAATATTCAAATTTTCTGAGATTTAGAATTTGGGGTTTTCATAAGCTGTAAGCCATAATAATCACAATTATAACAAATAAAGGCTTGAAATATCTCACTTTGAATGTAATGAGTCTATATAATATATTAGTTTCACCATTTAGGTTGAATTACTGAAATAAATGAACTTTTGCACGATATTCTAATTTTTCGAGTTTCACCTGTATTGATAAGAGATTTATTCTTGTTCTTTTCATACGGGCAGCGACATTCCACGTATGTATCGCGCTGGACCTGTGGTGTAGCATTGGGCGAGGAAGCCTTGACAGCGCCCTGATTTAATCTGCAAGGTTAAGATCCCTCTATAACAGTTTTTCCAATGACTCTAGCCTATTTTGTTCAAACTGCCTTTGTATTTCACATCCCTCAATTAGCACCTGTCACTTTCACATGGGCCTATTTTAAATAAATATTCAGATGATTCAGCAGATGCAAGGTGTGTCAGTTCTGTGTGCAGTTCACAGGACAGTTTACAGGGACAGGGAACAGGTGGACAGTAGTGTTCGGGCATGGTAGGAGCTACACACCTCTTAAATTTAACCAAGGTTGAGAGATGGATATGGATTTTGGGAGGACCAGGAGGACTAGGCTAAATCTCCATTCTGGGAGAAGAGGTTGAGTTGATGGAGGGCTACAGAAACCTGGGCATTTAATTAAACAACAGACTGCATGAAGGGACAGCGCAGACTCTACTTCATGAGCAAATCCTTATTAACCTGTTACTAAGCCCAGTTGGTTGTGGAGAGAATGATAATGCACAAGCTGCTGAAGATGATGGACAGCATCACCTTCAGCTATTTGACCACTACAGAAAGTCATTCCTGATACAATCCACAATAACTGCTACTACAATGCCACACTTTCCCTATGGCAATAAATAAAGTACATTATCCATCTATAAGTCCATCCATCCATGCAGGTATATTTAAACAACGCCTATGCATATGGGTTCTGTATTATAATCTCTGAAGGACACACCTTTTGGTTTACTATTTCCACAAGAAAACAAATGAGCAAACAAAAAGCTTAATTTTCCATATTGGGCCTTCAAATTGATCATAAAATCAACCTTGCGGTAAAGAACACCAACTGAATACATTGCTGGAAAGGTGCTAATGTTGAGAGTGTGAAGATTGTACAATTTTACATTTAAACACACCTACAATTCACCACCATGCTTTTGATTAGATTTAATTTATTTGCACAATAAAAACAACAAAGAACATTGGCCACAGAAATATAAAATATAAAACATTTTTTAAAAGGCAACATATTGTGCAGGTGAGATATATATATATAAAAAAGTTGTGAATGATATCTTACTTCAAAGATCATTTAATGTAAAATACTGAAGAAAATAGAAGTAATTTAATCCACAAGGTTATACAGAGGTAAAAAGACAAGCAAAGTGGGTATATGGTTGTAGTTGTCCTGCTTATTTAACTGTAAAGGCCGCCTACAACTCCTTATTCGTGATAACCATCAAACTACATCGTGCACATTTACTGAGTGACGATTGTGTTGCATTTCTCACAAACAACAATGATCATCTCACAACGATTTATGCTCTTCGTAGCTCAGGGCTGCCGCTATAGGCTCGTTTCGCGTCACGTGACATTCCTCGACATTGATTGGTTTGTAGAGGGGCGTGCGTCTGACGTCACCCTTCCTCAGGTCGGCAATACGTCATCTAGACAGAACTCTCGTGGCAGTACTCAAAGACAGCGATCATTCAAAATAAGCGCTATAGCTCAAATCTGCAATGTCCTGAGCTGTTTTGTGGTTTACAAAGTAAAAAACAAACATCATGGTTTTATTCCTTTGCCATGCCCCCAAAAATTCCCCTAAAGAAGGGCTGTATGACAGCAGGAAGCTCCCGGCTGCGCTCTGCATTCAGTGGGAGTTTGCTATCGTAACGAACAATTAGTTCACGTGTAATCAGCTTACATAGAGACTCAGTGAGGTGAATATATACATCAGGGCATGATATCTCTGGCCAATGGGTCGGATCATTGCGCCAGATTGATGCTGAGAGACTAGACACACATAGTTTTAGATTGATCAAATTAATCATTTAACGTTATCTAGCTGGCAGAGTTGTTGTAAAGGATCTTAACATTGTGTCTGTCGGTTAAATTTTAACTTATTTATCTCTGATCGTTTTCTTTTTGTGCTGTTTTGGACCGCAATTTTGCATTATAGTCAAAATCGCTTTGTTTTCCACCCAAAGGGGGGCGTGGCCATGTCGGAACGTTGATTGCCTTCACCAGTTTGTTTGAATGAATGAATGAATGAATGAAGAAACATGTGAACATATCTATGAAACATATTAATTTCCTGCAGCGCTGTAGTTCAGGCAGCCGACCAGACAATGCACACTTCAACCAAACATAAGCCTAGAGGTAAATAAATGGCAAAAAATAGGCTGAGAACGAATGTATGCGATATGTTTATTAAAATGTAATCAATACGTTTTGCAGCCAAACGTAATTGAGCATCCTGAACAGCTCTAGGCTGAGAACGAACTTGTTTGCGATATGTTCATAAAAACGTAATTTCGGACAAAATACGTTTTTCAGTCAAACGTAATTGAGAATGCCGAATATGTTCATAAAAACGTAATCACGGACAAAATACGTAAATGGTCAAACGTAATTGAGAATGCCGAATAGTCCTCTGGGAACGTAATTTTGATGAGAAAGGGTTGCACCGGCTGCCATTCTCAGGCGAATTTGCGGCCCAAAACACGCCCCTTGCCATCGAATAATTCAATTAATATTACTAATAATTAATAGACACATATTCAAGGTAAAGTACAGGATGGCTGTAACAGCATGTATATTCTGTGGATACAATCCATAATAGCTATGGGTCTTCACTCTTCACAAGAAAGGGGTATTTAATATGTCAGGTCAGCTTGATAAAATGTTGTTTCACAAAATTTATTCGAGTCATTCCACCAATCCGGTACTGTGATCGTGAAGTTATCTATTCATTAAAATGAATTATTAGAATTGTTTTTACCTAATGCATGTTGAAAGCAATTTGAGTCTAAAATAAACTCTAATTTGTATATGTCCCCTTCAACCCCGTTACCATTTTTAACCCTGTTACCCTAGTTTCAACCCTGTCACACCTTTATGGTATTTATTCCTTTAAGCTTATAAAAAATATATACTGTTTGTTTAACTATGTCTTAAATATTTATGGCATTCATAAAAATATTGATTTTAGTTAAAAATATGAAGTAAAACCACATCTTTGATCAAAAATGGTGTGATCGCTGGCACAAAAAGGGCCCATTCCCTGTATGCTACTGCGCCATGCAGGACTCTTATTTTGATATTGCTAAACTGGATGTAACAAGGACTCTTATTTTGGTATTACTAAACCGGATGTAACAATGCCAACTGCCAAAGTCAGACCAAACTACAGTATAGGCTACGTTTAACATTGTAATAGGTACCCTGCAAGAAAGATAGCCAGTCACAACACTCCCGTGCCATGTGTTTGTATTTAATTAACAGCGTGGTCTCCCGCTAGCTTAACATAGCGCTAGCATTAGCCTGCTTGAGGAGTGAATGTGAGAGAGTGACAGACAGTAGTGAGAGCCCTGAGCGCCATAGACATTATATATGGATAGACGCCGCGTTGGCCGCTACTGCCTATTGGCGCTGACGAGAAATGCGGGCGCCATCTTGGACCGGTCACACGTTCCACTCAGTGCAGTCTGTTTGACAGGTGCAATGAACTGTCAGCGCATGTAATTAATCATATCTCATTAAATACCAAACTGATTTTCACGCGGTTTTCTTTGCTGCAAAGATCATACATGTAGCTATGATACAGGGCACATGTTTCGACGTGTTTTAATATTCATAGTGGACTTAACAGTCATAGAATATTCTGATATGATATAAGTAACCAGACGTCCGAGATCAAAACGAGGAACATCCCCCGAAAAGGGAAGCAGAAACAGATAGGGGCAGTAAAGTCAGCTATTTTAATAAGTTAACAATAGGCCTATATGATTAGGCTATATATACATATATTTATTCATTTACAGTGACGAGCATACACAATAAAGACAATCACAGGGATAACATAAACAGAGAACAGAAATAAAATAGGATAAAATATATTAATTTAAATAAAGTAGGCCTATACAAAAAACAAAACAAGAGCAAAAATAAAATACTAAATGAACAATGAATTCAGCTAAAACAGTTACAGTCAGATGTGTAAAATTCAGAAATCATAGATTCAAATAAACCAAGAGTAGGAAGAGCAGTCATTTTTAAGTTACTCTGCAGAGCATTCAATGAATTAGGGGCACTACATGAAAAGGCAGTTATTCCTAAACTGGAGTTAGCTCGGGGCAATTTAGGAGGAGTAGTCGAGCATGGTACATATGAAGGGTGGATGTTTCCCATGAAGGCATTAAATAGCCTATAAATAAAAACCAGTGTATATAATATCTCATTAAAAGAGAAGGACAACATGAGTGTTCATGTAAAAATATGTTTTATTTCTCTAATTTAAAACACAAGCTTGTTAGGCAATTGCCTCTTAAAAGAGGACGAGATTTTTTAAAAGCAAAGTCTTCTTAGTTGTCCAATGTTCTATACTAGGGGGGGAATACCAAGTTCAGTCTAGTCTCGAGTTGGTTCCTCAGACACAGACAGGAAATCAATGCGTGCCTTGCAGTGCGGTACATTTAAAAACACATTCAATACAAAACCACAGCAATCAAAAGTATTAAATTAAGGGAAAATCAAACAACAACAGCAAACAATAATACTTACATGCATAAAATAAAGTTAACCATCCTTACAATCGTATTTTACTCCGAAGAGAAATTCAAGCGAGGCGAGTTTGGCAATGCGGTGCAGCCTTAATTTGTGAGACAGACATAACCAATGACAACAAGTCGGAATGGTGGTTGTCGATGCCAAACTGTCTCCTCAATATGTTCCCCAAGCAGAAACACATCCTCCGTTTCAATCTCCTCCCGGACGAAGTGTGTGACTCGGACGTCTGGTTATTATATCATATCAGAATCTTCTATGACTGTTAAGCCCACTATGAATATTAAAACACGTCGAAACTTGTGCCCTATATCTTAGCTACAAGTATGATCTTTGCAGCAAAGAAAACCGCGTGAAAATCAGTTTGGTATTTAATGAGATATGATTAATTACATGCGCTGACAGTTCATTCCACCTGCTAAACAGACTACACTGAGTGGAACGTGTGACCGGTCCAAGATGGCGCCCGCATTTCTCGCGCTCAACGCCCAGTGCGGCGTCTATCCTTTATAATGTCTATGCTGAGCGCCGTCCCCCTCAATGTGGTCTTAGGCTCCCCCCCTCAATGTCTCCTCCCCCTCAACGTTGGCTGCGGGCCGCAGTCAGGGGCTTCTCCCTGGCTGGGCTGAATTTGAGTTGGAGCAGCAAAATATAGCCTAAATTCATAAATATTGTTAATAAATAGATGCAATGTGTTGTGTGATTTTTGTCAGTAGCCTATAGTAGACCTAGATTCTGCACTCTAACTGTTCTGTAATACACTATCGCCGACACAGCCGGCTTATTTTTATTATTATTATTATTTTTTTTGATTGACGTGATTTTCGGCAAACGACACAACATTTGGGTGGTCACGTGGTCTTAAAAAATCAACAAAACCCACCTCATGTGTATTTGACCATCATCCTGCACATTTGTCAAATGTTTCTTCATCTTTACAGAAAGTGAAGTTGTAAAGGGAAATGCCCTTGAAATGGGTGTTCCAACAAGTGAACGACCCCAAACACACTAGTAAGCGAACAAGATCTTGGTTCCAACAAGATTAACGTTATGGAGTGGCCAGCCCAATCCCTGGGCCTTAATCCAATAGAAAACCTATGTGGTGACATCAAAAATGCTGGTTTTGAGGCAAAACCAAGAAATGCAGAGGAATTGTGGAATGTAGTCCAATCGTCCTGGGCTGAAACACCTGTTCACAGGTGCCATAAGTTGGTCGGCTCCCTGCAACACAGATGTTAAGCAGTTATCAGAAACAGAGGTTATACAACTAAATATTAGTTCAATGATTCATAGGAAAGCTAAATCTTCATGCATTTCAGTTGATACAGTAAATGTTTGAGTTGTAAAGAATAATGCAGACACTGCTATTTTTTTTGAACAGTCTAATATTCCTTTTTCTTCACTTTCTGTAAATGAAAGTGAAAAAAAAGAAACATTTGACAAATGTTTCTTCATATTTGGAGTTGGAATTGAATGTGCAATGTCCCCAATGCATTTGCGTGTATGGAAATAAAAGCTATTATTAGGATTTTGATCTTTACTCAATTTTTTAAACACACTGCTATTATTTTTAACACAACTGTACATACCCTTTGTTTGCATACCCGTTTACAGAGCCTAGGCTGTGCATTAACACCAGTTTTTTTCAGCTCAAACACAGTACGGACAGGGAGCGGATTGTGAGGAGATATTCACTGATTTTGACAACAAGCGTTCTTCAGAATCAGCTCCATCATACACTGTGTGAACATATTACTTCCAGTAGTATTGTTCATCTACCAACTTCTGCTATACCCTTTGCATCCTGTGCGTCTCTGTCGTAACTCTACCAGCTCAACATAGCATTGCTGTGTCGTAAACAAAGACTATAAATACAACTCTTTTTTTTAATTCTTACGTTTTATTTTCAATACATGTAATGCCTTCCTTCATATGGTTGAGGGAAAACTCTTCCTAATGACACAGTCCATAGTCAGCGCTACAGGAAACCACAGAATAGAGAGCAGTGGATGCTGAACCACCCAGACTGAACTCAAAGGAGGAACATCAGGATTACGTCTTGTTGTTTTGTCAATTTAACCTGTGCGTGAGTAAAGCCCATTGAAGCGCACATCCACATAGAATAGCCTCCTTTCTAAACCTGAGTTGTTATTCTTTAGCCAGTTCCTTAGACCAATTTGTAGCCAACAAATGCAGACAACCCCTAAACACCTGCTAGGGTTAGAACAGCTTTATTCAGTTGATCCTTCTCTTGGGTTGAATTGGTGCTTCATTAGGTGGGAATGCCAATGATAACTCCTCAGCACACCCAAAAAACATAACAAAGTCATAACAAAGCTGCTGCTTCTGTATCAATGAATGGATGTGTGTTGGTAGCAGCTGGCAGGTTCCTCCCAGCACTATCTGTCTGGCTCCCTCTAACAAGACCCACGTGAATTAACATGGAGGAGAACTTCATTAAGTCACTCTCCTATGTGTCTCATTGTTCACCCTCCTCTCCATGGAAGGGCTTCTGTTCTTCCACAGTTTTTAGAATGTCTGCTTTTCTGAATTTCATAGCTAGAGTGACAAGCTGACAGAAATGAGTATATACTTGTTTATCTTGTATTAATATAATACTGTAAAGTAAAGGAATATAAAAGCATTATGCTTCTGACTGCTCCTTCTCAAACATATCCTTTTTTTGCTTGATCTATGTTTGTGTTCTGTTTTCATCAGATTATTTGTTTCTTTTAAATAATGTTTTGTTTGAGAGATAAAAAATAAATACAAAAATTAAGAGATGAGTAAGGAGCAGCTCCTGGACCTTCTCAGGCAGACAGAGATATTTCTGTGGCTCAATGTCTCCAACCAAGAGAACTAGCTGACAGCGGGCCTTCAGCTATTTATGAGCCTTAAAGAGAAACACTATGGATGTAGGGCTAAACTGGGTGTTTACTCACTGCAGAGCACATCAAAGGCACCGAGGAGCTAAGGTTATTTACATGTTTTACCATAGTAATGATAGGACCAGGCTATTCAGTTCCACCTTCAATTCTCTCCTCTTTTCAATATGTCCTTTTTACGCTCTGACTATGCACATGTGCATATATAAACACTGCTGTTCAGGCATGCTCTTCATGATAAGCTTAGTGGCCCAGGGGAGTTAGCAGAACTCAACACATCCCATTTCAATGGTTTCCCTCTATCAGGTTTGCTACAAACACGCCAAAATTAATATCTAAAAAATGGAGAGTGTGTTTTTTTTACTCCTTGCCTGTAGCTCTATTTCAATGGATATAGTGTAGGATTCTATATGACTCGAGGCCTGTGTGTACAGTATGTGACATTCATGTCTGCATAAACATATTTGTCAAAAGCAATACATTGGAAGGACATAAATTCAGAAAGGAATGCCTTTGCCTTGAGGTGACAATGTGAACACAGAACTAAACCAATGTCTATATTCATAAGCTTGAATGCTGACTGGGTATTTACTGCAGGTTACAGGACCTTAAGCTGCTCACTGTGGGATTCCAATCAGCGTCTTCTGTAAAATGACTGAAATCCACAGAAGACCTCCGCTTGAAGAAAGGTGACCCACAGACTAATAGGGTTAATTACAATATAACTATTAAAATAATTTATTTATATAGTATTTTTTTAATAGAACCAATCAGGTTAGACATGATAATTAACCGTTAAAGAGTGGACTAGTATGAATCTAATCAAGGATTTTATAGTAGATAGTGATGAGTTACTTTAAAAAGACGGGAGATTAATGACCCAATTGGGTAATGACTAGTACATAAATATTTGTGAATCAACTAGGATGGACATTTTAAGAAATTCAATTGATCGATCATCGGGAAAATTAACAAGCAATTATCGAGCAATCGTTATCTTTTTTTACATATTAAAAAATGCCAACAGAACATCCAAAATACAGCGTTTTTACCATAGACTGTATACAAGAGGTTTTTACTCAATTACATCTTTATTCCATGATCTTCTAGGCAAACAACAATCTATTAAGACAAGGCAACTTTTTAAAATAAAATAATAATAAAATGCGGCGCTGGTGAAAGCCCGAGGCTATGAGCCAACAAGGAGCCAATGCTACGATACCTTTAAAGTTTAAACACATATGCGCCTCCTAAGATGCTGCCAAAGACTGCATAAGGGCACGGCACGTTTCTCTGAGTGATAAAGGACCTAACGTTACTTCATCTAATAGACAACATGTGCAAATTATTTCCCTGATGAAGGCGAAGTAGGAAAGCATAGACGCTAATGTTAGCTGCTAATGCTAGCAGCGCTAACGTGACACGTTTAACAGGGTCGGATGTAGGCTTCAATGTACAAGTGGTACATAATTCGGTTTGTTTAAGTGTTGTACTTATAGAAGGTTTCACAATGCTTAATGAACTTAGTTATTTTCGGTTCTAAAGCTGTCCAGTCCGATGCCAAACTTCTCCTTCACTTCTTCCTGTTTATGTTTTGAGATCTACGGCAGCTCGCAGGCTGCAGCCTGAGCCTGTTCTGTTGTCTCCTACTACTAGTTAAGTATCTCCCCCTGCTGGTAGGATGTTTAATTGCTGCCCATACAGTCTTTGGTGCTGCCACATAGTGAAACTAATTGCTGTGCTGCCGGGCTCACACTGCGCAACACAACGGCTAATGGTAATGGTAATGGTAAATGGACTTGTATAGCGCTATATCTCCGTTTATCACAGACCCAAAGCGCTTTACATTGTTTTTGTACACATTCACCCAGTCACACACACATTCATACACCGATAGCAGCAGCTACCACGCAGGGTAGGCTTAGCACTAGGGTGCTAAGCTAACTAAGCTAAATATCGGGAGCAATTCGGGGTTCAGTGTCTTGCCCAGGGACACTTCGACATGTGGCGGGGAGACGGGGGATCGAACCTCCGACCCTGCACACCAGAGGCGAACTCCCTACCCACTTCGCCACTGCCGCCCCAACGGCTATATGATCGATAACAATTTCACGTGATCGACAATATTCTTAACGAGCAATGATCAATTAATCGATTAATTATGCCCATCCCTAGAATCAACACACTGAACATTTTCTTTATGATTCAAACCTGACTAACACACTTTTAACGACCCATTCATCACTATACTTCTGTCTTTTTCTGCACTTCCTAGTAAAATGATGCATCATAACAACTAAGTAGTTCCTCATTTCTTAAAGATTACCTCATCACTACAACCTATCTTTTTTGTAATCTGGTACAGTTCATGATTATAAGAGGTAGCTACAGCGGCGTCTCGCCGATAGAGGGCGCTGTTGCGCCGACCTCCCACCGACCTGCCCAGGGCTCCAGACTAACCATTTTAACTAGAGCACTGGCGCCCCTAACTCTAAACTCTAACTAAATTTTTAGGGGCGCAAGTAGAAAATTTAGGGGCAACGCATCTATTCAAATGTTTCCCAATTTAAACTATATTAGGCCTACTGATATTGTATTGCCAGCCTGTTTTGGACCACACTGACAAAAAGATGATAAAGTTCACTGGGTTTTTGATTTTGCATCACCATGTGAAATCCTTCAGACATTCCTTTAGGAAAAGGATTTTTTTTTTGCCCATTTTCACCACAACCCCTTCTGAGCCCTCTGATTTTTCCTACTCTATCTCTGCTTCCTGTAAGGAAAATAGTTATTGGCCCAAAAGTAACTTGTAGAAGCTAGATGAAATTATGAACTAATTTGCATAATATGCAATTCTGAAAGACGCTAAATGAATACAAAATGCTGACCAGGTAGTTTACAAATGAACTAGGACCATTAACGTATTTACAAACTCACTTAACAAACTTTTTTCTTGCCATATATAACTATAAGGTTAGCTTTTTATAGGAATGCAGTGGCCTATAGAATGTGGACCTATGAAACAATTTACTAGTTTACTAACGTCAACTGGCAGCTCTTGCACAGAGTGGACACAGTGCTGTCTGTCTTCTGGCTGCTGCAGGTGGCGGGCGGGGGGTGGGCTGTTTGAGTGAGTGCTGTCAGCGGTGAGGAGGAGGAGACAACAGCCATTGCTACTCGGCTCTGGTGAGCGCGGTTTAAAAAAAAAGTTGCGAGATGTGTCTCTGATCTTTAAGTAGCCTTATCGCTATGGCGAGAAGTCGGCAAATATAATGGATTAAAGCTGGGGTGGAGAATTTGAGGAGAAAATAGCAGTTGGGATAGAGATTTGAATCCAAATACCTCAACCGCTCCACTTGTCCCTCCCCTATGGTCCCTCCCTGACACGCTCTACACACCAACAACGTCGGTGCCAAAGTGAATGGACAGTCCCAACAGCCAATAAGAACAGAGAATTTAATTTTTTAAGAATCGGAGCCTCGCTCTGATTGGTCAAAGTGTACCGCTCATGTTAATTTTGACCAATCAGAAATCACATACCCCAGCTTTAAGTCGCCAGTTGGCAACATGTTAAAGACGTGACGACACACTCAAAAAAATTAACTAGGGCATGTGTTTGATTAGCGAGATAAGAATATGTTGACATAAAATGATTGAAACATGTTTTTCGTCATTACATGATTCACTCTTGTTCATAATAGCTGATTCAAAGAAAATTCAGATCAATTAGAAACATATATCACTCCAATAAGAAGTGGATTAATCAAGACAGTGAATGTTGTACAGTGAGCTATTGCGCATGCTCGTCCACTCCCTTGACCGACCGGATGCAGTCATTTACAGACAGACACGGACTGATACCAACGGACTAGCACATGTTGCAGCTTTATCGTTTAGCATCCTTCATCTTACGGGTAAGTAATTCATATCTATAATCATGAATGTATTTTATTTAACTGTGTGAGTGTTAAATTGAACTTAATGGCCCTTATGATACATTTCTGAGAACGTTTCTCAAGTTGTCTCTGTCACTCGTATCCCAGTTAGCGCTAAGTAGCTCAACTCCACCTTGCTAGGTTTCTATAATTTACACCCATGGACCACCCGAATATTCTCAAAGTTGATTTTCGTGCTTTGTGTTGAAAGAAATGGCAATGTATGCGTATACAACCAGGTGTGTAAGTACTCATGCGAGAGACACGTGTGCATTGGTAGCGGAGAGTGCCAGCACATAGTCATAGCCCTTGTGCCAGCGCACTCGTGCATTGGCAGCGGGGGAGTGCCAGCACATAGTCATAGCCATGTTGCTAGCGCACATGTGCATGGGTAATGGGGAGTGCTAGCAAATAGTCATAGCCATGTTGCTAGCGCACGTGTGCATGGGTAATGGGGGAGTGCTGGCACAGTCATAGCCATGTTGCTAGCGCACGTGTGCATGTGTAGCAGTGTAGTGTTAGCACATGGTCATAGCCATGGTGCCAGAGTATAGTTGTAGCCACAGTCCAATGTGTTACGAGCCGTTGACGTTAAGGTAGCGTGGCTGTAACGTGGGTATTATTTTAATATCAGGATAAAGCTGGGAGACACTCTAACTTACTGGCTTCAACCAGCAGACTCGTTTGTGCGTGTATGTGAGTGTGGTTTTCAGTTAGGGGCCTGCGAAAAGTCGCATGCACAGCACATATGTCTAAAGGCTGTTACATACTCCGCGAGAAGAAAGAACAAAGTTCTCGGAGACAGAGCTGCGAGAGCACTTGTTTAGCTGTTCTCGCAGCTTGTTCTCGACACATCACCCGGGCCGAACTTTCTTCTTGCAGCTTGTCCGAGAACTATGTGTGATTGGTCAGTCTGAAGTCAATGAGGAAAGCGAAGTGAAATCAGCTGGCGCTACTGAGTAAATTACCATGGTAACAATGTGCCGCGGTGAGGAGTTTGGCAGTTGAGTTCTCGTGAAGTAATGTCAGACCAGAAAGAACTTCTCGCAGCTCTGTCACCGAGAACTTTGTTCTTTCTTCTCGCAGAGTATGTAACAGCCTTACTGATTAACACCGGAGGACAGCGAGTTTTTCGCAGCCATGACAAGCAAGTGGAATCAATTACTTGTGATTTTTCTGTCTCTATTGGGCTGTATGCTTATTTTTTAAGTGGTAGCACTGGTGCTAGCAAGCAAAAAAATTAATTTGCACAATAATTTTGGTAGCATATCTAATTACCGTTGAGCATGTCATCTTGGTCTCATTTGAGATTCTCAATCAATGTTATATCCTAGTGTGCAGTAATAATAATTGTAGAAAAATTAATTGGGTTGAACCGATTGCATTTTAGACGAGAGTCTAACCTGTCAATAGCAATTTTTTGCTGATTCAGAATGATTCACAAGGCCCAGGCTCCAGCAGCATCCACCAGGCCCAGGCTTCAGTCGCAGCGACCTGCTAAGGAGATGAGGGCAGCCAGCAGCACAGGTGCTCTCCTTGCGCTTTTAATTTTTGGTGTTATTTTAAACTTTGTAGATTCGGGACCACTTTTGAACAGAAAGCTACTCTCCCGTAACATTGTTCACCATGAAACAACAGTTGTAAAGCATTTTGGATACTGAAAGCATATTCTAATGCAAGCGTTTGTAAACACCGCCACCGTTCGGGATGAACACAAGCAAAGTTATGTAGTCTGGGGCAAACGCAAAAGTGACAGTCTCATCATCATGACACAATACTTGTTGCTATCTGGTGATGTGCACCCATGCCCAGGCCCGACTTCCCGAGGTGCCAGCAGCGAGGACATGAAGAAAAAGCATCACAAATTGAACTTTTTAAAAACTGTCAATCACTCTCGAATGATCTGGGATTCACAACATAAACCCAGCGGTATCTTTGGAGGGCATGTTAACAGCCGTAGTCTCACACCGAAGGCTGAAAAAATTAAAAAAAATCTTCTTAGAAATTCTAAATTGGATTTTTTAGGCCTGTCTGAATTGTGGTTGCATAACAACTCTCCTTCTGCTGCATTGCATGTCCCAGGCTATAATATCTTTAGACAAGACAGATCTAATGGAAGCCATCAGCCACAGCTTGCAATCGACTCATCACATTCACTGTATGTCCCTATTCTTTGAACTATTACATTTGCATACTCTGTTAATGAAGAAAACCCAAAAGTATGATTGACTATATTATTGTAACTCAAAGCAAATATAAACACCTTATTGTAATAGTAGATTAGATGGGGGATACCTCAAAATCATCAGGAACACAACTGTAAATGATCTTCTAAATGCTTAGGTTTGCCATCACTGTGCCCTCCACAGTTAACGCCATCAAATGAAAACTCCTCCAAGAGCTCCAATGCTGATCAGGAAAACGCTGGCTCTAGCGGTGAAACAAGATGTCTGCTATTAGATGGAAACCTCTGCACACTTCCTCTCCTTGCACCAGTGGAGTGTGTCCTTAATTGCCATCAATTACCCACTGCTAGTATAAATAAGGCTGGCCAGGATGTGCTCCAGGCCTTGAAAGCAATACTTAAAGCGGCAAAGGGTCCACTAACATGAAAATGAACTTCCTGCGCTAGCTTCACAGTCCCAGTGGACAGGGCGGGATGAGGATTAGTTCCTAGGGCTGTGGGTGGGTGGAGAGTTGATCCACATAGACTGAGAGGAGGTGGTGGTGGAGGTCAGGGCTGTAAAGAAAATGAAGGAAAGCTGGGTAGTGGAGGGAAATAATAAACCAAACCTTTATTTGGCAGGGAGCTTTTCCCTTTAGGTAGGATGAGGGGTGTGTGTGTGTACAGTGTTTTAAAGCTCACCCCTGCCTCCTATGACAAATGTTTAATGGCAGTTGTTTTTTGTTTTCAGTGCTGATATCGCAACAATGAAGCGTCACATCCTAATGGACTCTACCCAACCCTCTTTAACCAAGCACTCGAAAGCAACCCCCAGCACCAACTGGGACATCTGTGTCCTCTGCCAAATAGAAACTGATGAACATTTACAATGTCCTCTCAGATCGACAAAACAGCCCAATAACTGTGGCTATGCATCCCTGGCAGACGACCTTCTCCGGTTCCACACTCTTCAGCACATGCCCATGGACCTAAATCTGAATAGATTAAATGACGGCGATGGCATAGAATCAACTCTAAAGACACACAGGGCTGAGTGGCACAAGAAATGTAGATTGAAACTAAATAAGAAGGCGTTTGAAGAGCAAATTCGACGAGAATTTACGACACAAAAACAAGAAAGTACCTTGTTTGTGCATACAAGATCTGCTCACAGCCAACCACAGTCCATTGAGCCTACTTGTTTCTTCTGTAATGAGCCTGCTGGCTCTCTAGACCTACATAATGCATCAACTTACAACATTGACACATATGTGCGTAAGTGTGCCCTTGAACTTAATGACACTGCTCTATTGGCCAAGCTTGCAGCAGGAGACATGATTGCTATTGAGGCCAAGTATCATCAACACTGCTTACGTTCACTGTACAATAGAGCTAGACAGGCTTCAACCAAAACCAATGATGAAGAGGATTTCTGCCTACATGGCATAGCCTTTGCTGAATTAGTGGCATTTTTGGAAGACATGAGTAGTGATGAAGATAGTGCTCCTGTGTTCAAAATGAAAGACATTACTGAGCTTTACACGGCCAGGCTGAAGCAGCTTGGTCTTACTGTAGAAGCACGGATTCACACTACCAGACTGAAAAACAGGCTGCTTTCTGCACTTCCTGATTTGAGAGCACATTCACATGGGAGAGACATACTTCTTACTTTTGAGAAAGACATTGGACCAGCACTCTTGATGGCCTCTCATCATCACAGCGATGCTATGCACCTAATGCGGGCAGCACAGGTTGTGCGCAAAGAGATCTTTGACTCAAAATTCTGCTTTGATGGGACATTCCAGTCTAACTGCCAGCAGGAGGCTGTGCCAGCATCCCTTTTGGCTCTAGTCAACATGATACTTGCTGGGGGAAACATCAAGCATCAGACTCAGCTGGTCCATACAACCACCACACAACCTGCCTTAGCAATCTCACAATTAATGGTGTTTAACAGAGTGAAGAATGCACGACATGTGGATTCACCAAGCTCAGTACGTCACTGCCGCAGCCAAGAAACTCCACTCCCACTCTATCTGTCCCTTAAGATACATGCAGTTACAAGAAGCAGAGGGCTCATTGACACACTGTTCAATCTGGGATTGTGTGTTTCCTATGACAGGCTGTTGCAAGTCTCATCAGACATTGCAAATGGTGTATGCCAGCGCTTTAAATTGGAAGATGTAGTGTGTCCACCCAAGTTGCGTAATGGACTTTTCACAACAGCAGCAGTGGACAACATTGATCACAATCCAAGCTCTGCTACAGCCAAAGATTCTTTCCATGGCACTGGAATCTCACTAATGCAGCATCCATCACACACAAATGGAGGAACTGATCGTGGTGTATTAGTGATTCATCAGGGTGGCTCTTCCACAAAATCAGTGACACCTCTGCCATCAGCCTACACATTTGTGCCACCAGCTGCCTTCAAGACAAAAGATTTCAATGCCCCTATTGTGCAAGGTCCTGTGAGACCTTCTGACCTCCTAGTTACTGCAGCTGCCAAGGAAGATGAGCATGCATGGCTCAACAAAGTCAAAACAGCTGTTGAAAACTCTACCATGGATGGCATGATATCATGGTCTGCTTATCACGCTGACGCACACCAAGCAGTCATTCCACCTGCAGCAATCAACTCACTACTTCCTCTGTTTCTTGATAATGCACACTCAGTGGCAATGGTGCGTCACTCAATGGACATTGTAAGAGCGGCAGTTCAGAATGTGAACCCTGGTCAGATTCCTGTCCTTGCTGCTGATCAACCTCTGTATGCACTTGCTAAGGAAATTCAGTGGACCTGGCCAGCCACTCACGGAGAGGATCACTTTGTGATCATGTTTGGTGGTCTACACATTGAGATGGCCACTATGAAGTTGCTGGGAGACTGGCTAGAAGACAGTGGCTGGACAAATGCATTGGTACAGGCTGGTATTGCAAGTTCGGGAACATCAAAGTCCTTTATAAATGTCAACCATGTCACCAAGACCCGCCATGCACACCAGGTCACAGCTACAAGCCTGTATACACTTTTACAACAAGCCTACACCAAAGAATGCACATCTGATGATATTGATGAAATACAATCTGATAGTCTGCCTTTTGAGGAGTGGTGCATACAGCGAGCAAAGACCACTATTCACTTTGACTACTGGTTTAAGACCCTGTCGTTAGAGCTTCTCATGCTGCGTTAGTTTAGATCACTTTGAGAAGGTAACTTCCAGCTGTACGTGGAGTCCCTTACGCAGATCATGCCCTGGATGTTCTCCCTCGATCACACACACTACTCTAGATGGCTTTCTGTACACATCCGTGCCATGATAACTCTTGCCAAAAAACATCCTGATGTCCTAGCAGAATTCACGTCTGGAAATGTTGTAGTGCGCAAAACCTGCAACCAATTCTCTGGCATGGCACTTGACCAGTGTCACGAGCAGAACAATGCAAAGGTGAAAGGTTCTGGTGGGGCTATTGGAATGACAGGCAATCCAGGAGCACTCCGACGCTGGATGGTAGCCGGGCCAGAAATCGCCAGGATCACATCAGAATTTGGGCAGCAAACAGTAAAGCAGCAACATGGTGCTAGTGGCACTGGACACCATCACCATGATCATACACCCGGAGTACAAGCTGCCTTCTTGAAGGAAGTTAAGGCACTTGTGAATGTGCTGGAAGAGATGGGGAATCCATTCTTAGAACAGAGCTAAGACCTACTAGTCATTGACACAAGGGACATCATGGACCCCCAAGTAGCTGAAACTGTGAGAAGGATTGAGACCCTTGGTGAGGAGCAGTACACCAGGTGTGTGACAGAAAGGCTAGAACAGCGTACAACACTGGTCACACAAACAATTCCGAAGAACAAACTGCCACTGTTCAGTAGGCCACCAGTCAAAATGATGTCAAAACAGAAGGCACAACATGCAGCTCTAAAAAGTGATTGTGGTCTTTTTTTTCGGCTGTACATCTCCTGCCAAACACGAGATGGAGATATTGAACATTTCTTCTCCCATGAAAACCAGGCAGCCCCACCAGCTCTGTCAACTGGAGGAAAACTCCGCATTGGGGTTAAAGCCGATTTACTTTGCTGCCTGGAATCAGACCTGCTTCAAAATAAAAGTGTGCCTGTGGCAGATGCAACAATTTTCGATGGTGCAGTTGTGGTTCAAATTTTAAATCCTGGAACATCAAGGACATTTAAAGAATATGGAGAAAGAATATTTACACCATACATCTCTGCTCATCTGGTAAAAAGCAGTCGCATCGACCTCGTCTGGGATGTATACCTACCTGCCAGCCTGAAAGCCTCAACCAGACAGAAGAGGGGAAAGGGCACAAGGAAAAGGGTGGCTCCTTCTACTGGCATGCCAAAGAACTGGAGGGACTTCCTTCGATGTGATGAGAACAAAAGTGAATTGTTCACATTCCTCACACATGAAGTGATTAACCTTCCTCTAGCAGACGGCAAAGAACTATATGCGACAGACGGAAGTGGAGTCCTCTGCTCTCCTGCTGAGTCAGACTCTGCCTACTTAGCCCCATGTTCACAAGAAGAGGCCGACACTCGTCTACTTCTGCATGTGGCAGACGCTGTTCAAAAGGGGTGTAAGAAGGTGACCATACGCACAGTAGATACTGACGTTGTGGTACTGGCTGTGGCTTTATTCAGAAAGATAGCTCCTGATGAGCTGTGGGTGGCCTTTGGGGTTGGATCAAGCTTTCGCTACATAGCCGTTCATGAAATTGTCAACACAATGAATCCAACCCAATGTCTGACTCTTCCAGTATTCCACGCTTTCACCGGATGTGACACTGTATCCACTTTTGCAGGTAGAGGGAAGAAAACTGCCTGGGAAACTTGGAAATCTTTCCCCGAGGTGATTGATGCTTTCACCGAATTACTCAGTATGCAAAGTGAGGTTAGTTGAAAATCAATGAAACACCTAGAACAATTTGTAGTGCTGATGTATGACCGAACTAGCGAGTGCATGGAAGTCAATGATGCTAGGAAAAGGCTCTTCACACAGAAGTCTAGAAATCTAGAGAACATTCCTCCAACACAGGCAGCACTAAATCAGCACATTAAACGCAATTGCTACCAGGCCAACTCTTGGAACCAGGCATTGGTCCTGAATCCAGAAATGCCAGACCCATCTGACTGGGGCTGGACAAAGGAAACCACTGGATGGCAGCCACTTTGGACCACCCTTCCTGAAGCATCTAAGTCATGTCATGAATTAATCTGCTGTCGGTGCGAGAAAGGATGCACTGGACGATGCAAGTGTGCCAAAGCTGGACTCAAGTGCACTGCACTGTGCTACTGTTCTGGAGACTGTTAGCAGTCCTGCTAAACAGTATCTTAGTAGAAGCAGAAGTGGTGAATCAGCAGAGCTTAATTTAGCTGTTCACTGGTTTGTAAAGTAAATACTTTTACACGTACATCTCTGTTTGCTTCTTAATTTGTGGAAATAACTTATTTTAGGTTGTGTCCTCCAACCCCAAGACTAGGACATAACAGTAAGATGTTTTTCTTCAATAATTTTTATGAAGTATCAAAGTAGACCATGGTTGTTCACTTATCATTATCATTTCTTAAAAGGGCAAGCAAATTTCCCTATTAAATATCTCAACCAGTGTAGCAATTTAAATGAAAGGTTCCAAACTGAAAGGCAGATCATCGATAACGTGGGCTTGCCTTGTTACCTCGATAACTCAAACAATTTTCATGGGAATCATGTCAAATTTTCTGTGAACCTTCATGAAAGGTAAAGGACCAACCACGTTGATTTTGGTAACCCTAAGAGATTTTCTGTAGCGCCACCACCTGGCAAAGGTTTGCATTTACGGACAAAAATGGTTAATTCTTACCTTGACCTTGACCTAAATATGTTTCCTCAAACACTGGTCGTCTCAAAAGTGTCACCAAATGATTGGGCATGTCCACTTTAGTTGGACATGACATCTTACATGTTTTATTACATTGTATGGTTCCAAAATTATGAGAGTTTAAACATTGTACCCAGCGGAATGTCGGCCATCTTGGATTTGGCGTCTCACGGCCGTCACGGGCAAAATCTGACTTAATTTCATGCTTTTCTCAAAAAGTGCACAATTGTTATTAAAATGTGAGCTTATCCGCTGTACTATAAATAACACAATAAAACTTGTGGCTTAATTAAATTGGACAAATAGTCTAGCAGCAAGTGCTCAGAAAAGGCTTTAGTTTTCGAGATACCCCTACCCGAGGTAGAACAAACCTCAACAATGATTTTTTTTTATCTTTAGAATGTCCTGTTCATGAAATTGATTCTTGGGCACTTTTATCTTTGGGCGAAATATGTTTTGGTTATCCTTTAGAACTATCCCAGTCCCTCAAAAAGAGCCAAATTAGGCCATTCCGAATAGGGGATATGTGACAAAAAAGCCCATAACTTGGGAATGCTCACTCTTTTCTTCACCAGATTTGCTGAGGTACTAACCAGGTGTCTGTCCCACATCACCAAAAAGTTAGAATGTAATTTACCAAAACATTTATTGAAATAGAGTCCTATATACATAGCTTTAGTTTAGGCGGAAATGGTACCTTTGTGGTGATAGGAAAAGAGGGTTCCTTTACTTTTCTCTCAAATATCATCAAAACATAAATCCCTGCCAAATATACCATTTATGTATTGTCTAGGATGCTATTTAACCATAACCAGTGGTTGTATGAAGATATCTATTACAGTTCAATTTCTAATGAGATTTTTCTAGAAGTACTCCTCCACTGAAATAGCCATATTAGGACATTCCGAATGGGGGATAGGTGGCTTAATAGCCTATAGTCCAGCAGATATGTGAATGCATTGTGCTTTTTATGATACAAACATGAGCTTTGACACACTGATAGAGCATGCCCTAACGAAGATTTTTGGCTATAGGGCCATCGCCAATTTTTCCTATGGCGGCCACTTTTAAAAATGGCCACCAGCAGCTCTTATAGTACCAGTAGCTTGGGTTGTAGAGCACCTAGGATCTTGATTATGGTGTCTAATCCTACATTTTCAAGGATGGACAAGGCAGTGGTGCTATTTAAAACATGCTAGAAATTACCCAACTTCATATATCTGGCTTTCAGGGAACAAAATTGTGGTAAAACCTTAAAATAATAGCGGAGTTATGCATATTTTCATGAATTACAGAATCAGTTCATGAGTTGTATGCTGACCTTATATTGTAAGCATATAAGGTCAGCATACAACTAAAGTAAATATCTTTTTCAAAGCCTGAACAATACATCAGTTTAGCCTGTTTGATAGGTTGATATTTTATCCGTGTAACCCACTCTGAGTAAGTCAACATTGCTCTATGTACCGAAGGAGCTAAGTGATATAAACAGTTACCACAATGAAAGTACCAGGCAAGGTAAGTTGCAAGCAGTAACTTTTACTCACATAAAGTTGTAGGTAACACCCAAAACACATATGCATATAAATCATTTTACAAAATTGGCCTAATTCTACTTGTACAAGAACGAGGAATGCAGTGGTACTATTTACAACATGCTAAACTACATACATACTGGCATTCAGGGAATTAAATAACAATAAAACCATCAACACATTTATAATTATTTCTGAAAACACAGTCCACCACAGGGGCAAAGTGCACAGAAGTGCTGCCTTGGCACATTTGCAATGTCCACTGCACCACTTTTTGCATCCACAGCAGAGGAGTTTACAACAGGCCTGTATCGATCCTGGTAGTGCGGCCCAGTGAAATTCCCATCTGCCTGTGGCCTTCCACTTCCACCCCCATTCACCTGGTGATGGGAGTTGAGGGGCTGAAACCATCATATGTCCCTAACAGTGAACAGCTTGGTAGGCAGCCCTCTTTTTGTGTCGCATCAGTGCTGCTTGTGTTGGAAGTCCCTCGATTGATGTTCCTTTCTGGGTGAAGAGCTGCTTTCTTGCCTGATTGACAGATTCCTGGCTGCTGGTGTGGTCATATAGCAATACAACAAATCGCTCCAGAGGCTCCATCCAGTTGTCTATGGAGTCAGGTGTGGCAGCAAATGCACAGAAGGCTTTTGTGACATCTTCAAAGCTCCTCCATGTATCCCACGCATTTTTCTTACCCCTGCCACCAAAAGATGACACTGTGTCACATCCAGTAAAGGCATGGAACCCCGGCAAGGCGATACATCATTCTGGACCTAGTGCCGTTGCCATCTTGTGTGCTGATACATGCTGAAAACTCTTTCCAGCTCCAAAGGCAACCCACAACTCATTGATGTTGAGAGAGTGGGCTGCAGTCACTGCCAGTACTAACACATCTGTGTCAACTATGCATATTGATACACCCTTGATATACCCTTCCTTCACATATTGATCCCACACAACATCCACTCTGCTGACATGCTCCAGCTTAGACAGGATGTATGGTGAGAACACCTTCTGTGCATATTCAGAAAAGGTCTCAGCAGCACCAGGTCGTAGCATGTTTACGAGCCCCATCAAGTATGTTGACCTGTACAATGGGGTTGGATTTGTTCTCTTGTGATGAAATCAGGTTCGCCTAACAGCCCTCCAAGTCTGACTTGGTTCTAGTTCTTAGCTTGACCATTTGTGACAATGCCAGTGGACATGCCTGGTTTTTCGAGCTAAAAGAAACTCATCCAGACTTCCATCACGTATCTGGGATACAATATAAAGCCTAGAGAACAGGGAGCAGTCACTCTTCAGGGATGAGAGCTGTTGTTAGGACCTGGAATTCTCTCGGACTGGAGGCCGGCTGAATAAAGGGAGGTTGTTCCTTTTGATGTGTTCTTTGATTGGCTTTGTCTGGTTGACCAGGCGTTCACTGACATAGGCGTCATACTGGTCCAGTCCAAGTTTCTCAAACTGGTTGACAGTGTCAATGACTGCTTCATCTGCAACGTCCCTAGTATCTAATACAAGAAGATCTACAGTGTTCTTTTCACAGAATGGATTGCCCATGTCTTCTACACTCTCCGACCACTTTATGAGGTACACCTGTTCAATTGCTTATAAAAACAAAAGACAACATGCTGAAGTTAAAACTGAGCATCAGAATGGGGAAAAAGGGGGTTTAAGCGACTTTTAATATGGCATAGTTGATGGAGCAAGGCAGGATGGATCCATGCTTTCATGTTGTTTACCCTAAATTCTGACCCTACCATCTGACTTTCGCAACCAAATCAAGACTCATCAGACCATGCAAGACTTTTCTAATCTTTTATTGTCCTGTCTTCTGCTGCTGTAGCCCATCTGCTTCAAGGTTGGTTGCGTTTTGCGTTCAGAGATGGTATTCTGTATACCCTGGTTGGAACGAGTGGTTATTTGAGTTAATGTTGCCTTTCTATCACCTTGAACCAGTATGCCCATCCCCCTTTGACCTCTGACATCAACAAGGCATTTTCATCCACACAAATGTCGCTCACCGGATATATATTTTTTTGGGACATTCTCTGTAAGCCCTAGAGATGGTTGTGCATGAAAATCCCAGTAGATCAGCAGTTTCTGAAATACCCAGACCAGCACTTTTGGCACTATCAACATTAACATGTTCAAAGTCACTTAAACCTCCTTTCCTCCCCATTCTGATGCTCTGTTTTAACTTTAATAAGTTGTCCTGTTCATGTCCTAAATGCATTGAGTTGCTGCTATGCGATTGGCTGATAAGTTTTATGTGTTAACAAGAAAACCGCTGTACCTAATAAAGTGGCCGGTGAGTGTATAGCGCTAGTTAGTTCTTTAAGTTCTCTTGCAAACGCCAATTGTGCATGTTTGGTCTATTCGACATCAGGATGTGTGTCCTACAAGTGGACTGGTATCCATCTGGCATAGTGGGTGTGTTCCAAAGCAAAGAACCAAAGCACAATCTTGGTCAGGCCATCTATATAGAGTAGGAAGTTGGCCTCTCTTATTGATCGCACATAGATAATTTAATCTAGCTGCAGGACAATGGACCAGAAGTGGAACTGGGGACATGACAAAGCTCTTTCACTACACCAGTCTTCTAAGGACAGAGGATTATTACCCTCCTCCAGGTAATTTATGTACTCGGTGAAAGCCCTCTGCAGGAGAAGATATAGGCTGCTGGCTGTGACCTGATGAGCATGGCAGGGGCGTCACGTGACAGGCTTTCATAAAGGAATCGGCTGTCCCTGTTGAAGCAACTCCAGCTTACACAAGTGCTCCTGTCCACACGCTACCTTCCAAGATGACACCAAGTACCTTGACTGCTGCTCAATGTGGAACCCACCAAACATCACAATAAAGTTATCTTCACCATGAGCTGCTGGCCAAGTCCACTGGATTTGTTTTGCCACTGCATACAGAGGTTGATCCAGAGTGATGATTGATACCTGACCAGGATTCAGAATATCCACTGCCTTCTTCACCACATTCATAGAATGGCGAGTCATAGCAAACGGTTTTGGCTTGGTCATAGAAAAGGGGAAGTACACACTACATTATGTGGTGTTAACAATGTTGTTATGCTTCAGTATGATTATTGTATACCATTTACACCTAGTGAGATCCACTGTGAAGATCCCTCTCCATTCAGAGCTCCCGGTGTGACCCTTCCAGGACGAGGAACCGACTCATGAAATACTCCACATGTGGTAGGGACGTACCAGTCGCCAGGATACACACATCCATTGGACTGCTACACACATCCTTTCCAAGAACTGTCACAGGACCAGTTACAGACAGTTTAACAGAGAACCACTGACAGTGATTGATTAAACCGAAGGGATCACAAAACATACAGACTAAAAGGATTATTGACAACACTTGTTTATTTTAAATGGCCCATGTTTTTATTTTCAAATAATGAACAGTATATGCATATGTGTTTTGGGTGTTACCTACAACTTTATGTGAGTAAAAGTTACTGCTTGCAACTTACCTTGCCTGGTACTTTCATTGTGGTAACTGTTTATATCACTTAGCTCCTTCGGAACCTAAAGCAATATAAGGTCAGCATACAACTCATGAACTGATTCTGTAATTCATGAAAATATGCATAACTCCGCTAATATTTGGAGGTTTTACCACAATGTTGTTACCTGAATGCCAGATATATGAAGTTGGGTAATTTCTAGCATGGTTTAAATAGCAGAGCAGACCTGTGTCAGAGGACCCCAGCTGTCGGGATGGGGTGTAGGGGTGGAGGAGGTCGGCGAGGTAGGATGGGGTGTGAAGAGATTTGTAGGTTAGGAGGAGGAGTTTGAAGGGGATGCTGAAAGCTCTACCCCCAGTATCATATAGCTAAACACATAGTCCAGGCAATAAAAGTCTAAAAAGATGACTCGGACGTGGAAGTAAAGTTGACTGTTGTTTACTTGTGTTATCTTCATCAATCCTTCTTTACAGTGTTTACCCAGAGACTTGTTGTGAAACTGAAAACAAATAGATGTGAGAAAGGTACTATTAATCTAGAAATATTAATATGAGCTTACAAATGTACAAATGACTGCATAACACATTGCGGGAAATTATTTGGAAGTTAAGTCAAGTCTCTTGACACACACTTTTACTTTGTCTTTGAGGGTTCATTATATACGCTTTAGCATGCCTTATGCAGCAAAGCAGAGGTTGCTAAGCAGACCTGATTGATAGGCTGATGAAGCCATCAGTCGGCAAGTTCTTGAACCAATAATCATTCACACTCATCCTCCTCCACTGACTGCCCATCTGTCCTACTCACCTGCCAATAGAGATTGAGCTGTGTGCTGATATGGCACTAAGGGCATCTCAATAGACAATACAGCCAGTCAGCAGTCACCACACATCTATCAATATGTTTAAACATGATCTTCTGACGGAGACAATAATGGAGTCTGAATTCATAATGATCATAATAACATTAAAGATAATTCAATGTTAATATAATTTCCTTAAAGATCTCCTATTATACTACTTTTCTGGTCTTAATTTCTCATTAATGACTTATATAGAGCAACCTGACATGAATCGCAGCACAAAAAAACGATGTAGATTTTCGGGAAATGCTTCTACTTACTTCCGCCCAAATTTCATTTTCCTTTCAGTAGTCAGTCTGGGGCTGCAGTGTATACATGGATTCCTGCTCGAACCGGTCCAATCGGCGAACAGAGCGAGTGGCTGAGAACGATGACGTCGAAGTAGCGCTCCAGTTTCAGTTTAATGCTGCGTTCCTTTATACTCGGAACTCGGAGATTTCCGACTTGGTAGTTCCGAATTACGACTAGTGTTGTTTTTGGCGGCCTGTTTTAAGTTTAGTTTTAATCCAGTCTTTGTGTCAAATTGTCATTTTAGTTTTTATTAGTCTTAGTCACGTTTAAACTCTTTTTAGTCTAGTCAAGTTTCAGTTGACTAAAAGTCTTGAACATTTTAGTCTTCTCTTAGTCAGAATCATCTGGGACTATTTTTGTCTAGTCTTAGTCAACAAAAGCTGATGACATTTAAGTCTAGTCTTAGTCAATGACATTTGTATTTTAGTCTTTTTAGTAATGCAATTATACCTAGTTAATATAGTACAATTACCTAGTATAGTACAGACAAAATCAAAATGTTCTTCAAGTCCCCCATTTCACAAGTCAAACAAGGTTATCTTAGCTCATTATATTATTTTTACCTTATAGACTCAAGAATATATGCAATTCCAGACACGTCAGACGCAATGATTTAATTTACATCATATTTATTTGAGCTACCAAACATGTAAGGATGCCGGATTCCTCAAACTGAACAGCAGTCTGGTGGAACTCAGCTTCTCTTTGGCCGTTTCTCAATTCAAAGTACGCAAAGTTCTGACTTGTGGACTTCGAAGTTCGAACTTGCCAAGTCCGAACTTCCAAGTCCAGACTTCCGAGAACGGGAGCACGCACCTGCAATAGGAACGGCAGCGGACTCGATGGCGTCATCACCTCGGCTCGTTAACTGTGCTACAGAGCTGGGATGCGGTGGAGACGAGCCCTCCTCAGTTGTCTATCTCACGTCGTATGTGTTTTATTGTTATGGCTTGTTTTTAACCTTTCAATTTATCGTTTAATATTGATAAATACACTTGACCGTAATGAGTGACTTATCATTTTACCACAGGGTGGAAAGTTGAAGCCCCTTAAAGCTACACACAACATAAATAACAGGCTAAAATGTATTAAAAAAAACCTAGGCATGTAATAATTCATAGGCCTTTTACTGATCAAACAAGTAAAATGTTTAATGGATTTTTTAATTCTGATAGACTTTAACACTTCTTAGCAGACAATACATATTAAATACATAATTGCAATTGATTATACTTAAAATAAACAAATAAGCATGGCATATACTGGTATATCTATCTATCAATAGTACAGCGCCGGAAAAAATTAAGAGACCAGTCCGGATTTTTCTTAAAATGTCTTATCTCTAAATTACTTATTGAAAATGGTCTGAATGACAATACTTTAATTGTGAATTTGGAAGAAATGTTGTCAGTACTTTATAGTATAAAATCAAAATGTTCATTTTAAGCCAAACATATGCCTCTTAAAAATAAAACAAGAGACACTGAACATTTGGAGTGGTCTCTTATTTTTTTTCCAGGGCTATATATACACACACACACAAAATAAACATAAATAATATAAATAGTAAATAACTGAATCAACGATGTTAAAAATATATTTATTATTATTTTTAGAAGCAGCTCACAGCTGTACACAAAGCTCAACACCCCTGTGCCTATCCTGGCTGTCTTCTTTTCTGGAGGGGGACCTGAAGCCAGCCTTCAGGCTCTCCAGGGATAGCTTCGACAGGCTACCCCCATCAGCACCTCGACCTCATGGCTCCATCCATGGGCTTTCTTCCGGCCGGGGCAGCAAGGCCAGCAGCGTCCCAAATTCAAGCTGGCCTGTGGTGCGTTGTGCAGGGTGACGGTCCATGGCGTGGTGGAGGCCATCCTCCATCGGGTCATCCATTTCCCCAAGCCAGAGGAGATGGAGGAGGTGGGGGCAGGCTTTGCTCGGCCTTCAGATCTGCTGCCGGGGCATTGATGGGTGCCATGTCAGAGTTCTGCCACCTGCAGAACAGAAGAAAAGCTACTTTAACAGGAAGCTCTTCACTTCCATCATCCTGCAGGGTATCTGTGATGCTAAGAGCAAATGTATAGACATTTACATCGGGAACCCGGGGTCGGTGCATGATGCTCTCGTGCTCCGGCGTTCCCCGTTCTACAATTAGGCCCTGTACCCACCTACTTCCAGGGTTTTTCCTGCATTCAAAAAATTTTGGCGCCCGCCAAAGGAATTTTAGCGCCCCCCAAAGGAAAATCTTCAGCGCCAAAGTGTTTTTTTTTATATAGATAAATAAAAATCTACTTAAAACGGCTCCAAATGTGTTTCCATTTCCGCGCCATTCCAGTCATATTACTTGGAATCTCAGTTGTAAAAAAATAAATCAGGTCGGGGATAATCGTTATTAAACTATCATTGTTCCGCTCGCCGGGGCATGCAGGCTTATAAATGCAGCAAACCCTTTCAGCCGTGAGCTCCGCTCGGCCCCTCCCTCACCTGATAGTTTCGCTAACGGCTAGTCCAGAGAGTACGAGGGAGATGTTGCGCATTGCCGGGTGTTTTGAAAAACTTCTAGATGACGAGAATAAAGGTAAAACTAATTGTGTTGTCTGAAAACACTTCAGACTCACAAAAAACTAAATTAATGTGCAAGATTTGCCACGCGCGGACACGCGAGTAACATGACATACGCGACCGAGAGACAGAGAGAGAGAAAGAAAAGTGATATACGACCTGATCTGCACCTTTAAACATCCCGACCAATTTGTTTATTCACTTTAAGTCGAATCATAGTTGTCTATGACCAAGCAATCACTGAATAAAAAACACAGGAAGTTTAAAGCTCCTTAACTCCTGCCACCACAACTGTCAACACTACAATGCAACTGCCTATCCAGCCAGCTCCATGACATAAATAAATCATGCCCTTACATTCAATGCTATCAAAAGACGTGCCCTATCAACACCATTGACAACTGGTTATTTTTATTTTGACATATTTTTATTAAATTATTAAAAATATGTTTCACTTACAGTCATATGAAAAAGTTTGGGAACCCCTCTCAGCCGGCATTATAATTGACTCTGCTTTCACAAAGAAAAGATAAAAGTGGTATGTCTTTAATTTACCAGGAACAGCTAAGTACTGGGATGTTTTCCAAACAAAGATTTTTTGAAAAGCAGTATTTGGTTGTATGAAATAAAATAAAATGTGAAAAACTGGCTGTGCAAAAATATGGGTACCATATGGTTAAATTAAAGACATACCACTTTTATCTTTTTTTGTGAAAGCAGAGTCAATTATAATGCCGGCTGAGAGGGGTTCCCAAACTTTTTCATATGATTGTATTTAGCCTATTTCTATTCTCCCTGTTTTCAGTTCAATTAGGCCTTTGTTTAAAGTCCAAAGTCATGGTGTTTTTAGAAAAAAACCTTGTTAAAAGTAAAATAAATGCATAATGTTCTTAAATCAATGATTAACTGTCTTTAATAATCGTGATAACACAATGTGATTACTCAAAATAATCATGATTATGATTTTTTCATAATCAAGCAGGCCTACCTTCTTCCATGGTTTAGATCAATTAGAAACAATTAAAGTATTAAACAGGTAGGCCTAGTCATTATTAGTATTTTGACTTCATATCTACAGGTTGTTTATTGTGATTTCATAAGCGTCAGTGAGCTCCATGGTAACGCAGTGATTGACAGGCTGACTGAAATGCTATTGAGCTGGACAGAAACTCCCCTCTCCCAACCCAACACCCCTCTTAAAATACACAAACCGTTTGCCTTTACTGTCGCGACCCCAAAAAAAGTCGGTCGCGTACTGACCCCCCAAAGGCCCATTCTGAGCCAGGAAAAACCCTGACTTCTTGCTGGGTGATGGAGGGTACTCCTGCCTGCAGCGTCCCGTGGCCATCATTAGGCTCTACCGCCACCCATCCATGTGAATTTTGATTACCAGGTCATATTGAAGCCCGGTACAAAAGGCCAGAGGGCGCAACATTGTGGAGAGGTCGTTTGGGATCATCAGAACATGCTGGTGGGCCATCTTCCTTAGGTCTCTGGAGATAGTAATAAGAACATGGTTTGTAAATATTCCTAGCTTTGTAAATAAATGTACATATTTGTAATGACATGTTTTATTCTCCTCTGTGTACAGTTTTTAATATTTAAATTAGCTGATTTTAACTTGCTTGGCATGTTGAGTTTAACCATGTTTGAAGTCTATAAAAGACTTGATGCTGAATGAGTCAACTTTCAGCAGACATCTTCTGTTTTTTATGCTAAATAAAGTAGCGATTTTCTTCTTGAAACTCTTGCCTCCTGAAGTCCATTTGTAACTGAATTTGCCAGTATACATGTGAATGTAAAATATAAAAAACACTGTTGCTATCAAAACAATTTGCTCAAAAAACATAGCTAGTATAATAAAGTAAACATAAAAAACATAGGGTGAGGACAGTATTTGCAATTACAACTTATGTAATATATTACCATATCAAGCCAATACATTTGACCAATACATGATACCATTCAAATGTAGAGCCTTAGCATTGATTTGTGAATTCATGTGATTTTAATCACAGGGAACCCCTGCTTGGATTTGACAACAATATTATCTATTAACATGTGTCAGAAATAGGAGATAAATGCGATGGGCCTTAGGTATCCCAGGTTAAGCAGTGTCCCACATTAGGGCAATTCACCATACGATTATGAACCACAACTTTGCACCCCCAAACGGGACTAGCTGTCCCTGTCCCAGGGGGGAAGCTAGAAGTCCCCCGGGGCAAGCTAGCTGTCCCACGGGGGAAGCTAGAAATCCCCCGGGGCAAGCTAGCTGTCCCGCGGGGGAAGCTAGAAATCCCATGGGACAGCTGGGCAAGCTAGCAGTCGGACGTTTACGGAGCTAAGTAGGATTTGACAGGTTGTAGAATTAAATTATCATCTAATAAAAACTTCAAAACAACATACCGGTATTCTGAAACAAAAGTAGTATTTATAAAATAGTAATACTTATGCTTACAGTTGTGGGTTTCTCCGCCTCTGCCGACTCTGCCTCCTTGCTCTGCTACTATGCTGCGAAATGCATTCTGGGATATCTAACGGCCCCAAATCCGCACAAGTCACCACCGATGCATCCTCGATAGAATGGCCAGTTGAAGAACACATCAGGAACACTTCCGGGTACTTGACTTGATGGGAACTTTGAATTGGAACAGTACTTGGGTTACGGTTGATGACGTTTTACGAGAACGCAAGTACACAAGTACAGAAAAGAACGCGAATTGAGTAACGGCTTTTGTGTTTCAAAATCTCCTGTCTAATGATATACATTTATATAAAATAAATAGGCCTAAACAAAATAGCTTCAAATGACAATGCCAGAAAAAATTTACATTACATTCAAGTTTAATTAAGAGAAATAAGGTTCTTGAATGCTAGAGCTACAATAACATAATTACAAAGTGCAAATAAAACGTTTGTGTATGACTTGTATTGCTTGTAAACTGAAGTCAGATTTTGTATTACAAGATATAACACAAATGGTTTGAACCATGCGATTGGAAGCACAGACTGCATACAGTGGAATCACGGCATTCTACAGGTCTGTTATTTCCAGCAAGACAGACTACTGTCAAGGGTATAATGACCGTTGCTAAGGACCTACGTCATAGTTTTAATGGATAGACGTCCACAAACAGGGCTACTACTCCTTCAGAAAACAATGGAATACTTTTTCAACATGACTTTGCATGTATCAGGAGAGCAGGGAACACAGGAGTCATGGTTAATGTCCGACAGGAATCCAGTCAAGATGACATGAGTACGTTTGGCCGCATATTGACAGTTAGCCTAACTTCAGGCTGCAGCCCGCAATGTAAATGTTCAGCAGTCATTTTCTTCGTGAATTGTGTTATTGATTTTGGGGATAATGGTTTGTTAGCTTCCATATTGCCACGAGTGGGGATTGAGGAAGCAACGTCACCTGCTAACTTCCTGCTATTTCAAAATAAAAGCCGACTCACGTTTGTCTAGTTAAATGCTCATGTTAAGCCAGTGAAATGCTTTTAATCTGAAGCCGTAGCCTGTTTGCAGCCCCGAGACTCAGGAAACAGAAATATTCCAAAATAATAATAATGGCGAGACAAAATAGCCTTATAACATTTTGTGTCCTCTCGTTTTTGTCAAGAAACATGAAGAGATATTTTAGCAGAGTTTTCGTTTTTGTAAACCACATTTAGTCCCGTTTTTATTCGTCAACAATAAAGCACTATATATTTGATTATAGTCTTCGTCACATGACCACCAGGGGTTGAGTCTCGTCTCGTTTCTGTCACGTGATAAAGGTTCGTTGACGACGATATTTTGTCATACATTTCGTTGACAAAAACAACACTAGTTCCGACCTGTCTGTGTTCCAGTGCAGCTGCTCGCGAAAGTATGGACAAGTGAGTGAATGTTTGCCAAATAGAGCAGTTCCAGACCTTCTGTACAAATGAAATGAAGTACGATGGTCTGGTTGGACGAGACTACCCCTTATCTAGGGCTTTCAGCATTCTCTGTCAACACTAGGCTTCGTCCTTCTCAGAATCAGAATCAGGTTTATTTGGTCATATGCACCGTTACAGAACAATGAAATTTGCCTTCTAGTTCCCACCTCGCCAAGAAACATAGAATGACAGTGACAATAACATGGGTGGACAGGAGAGAGTGTGGCTGTAGGGTCGCAGCAGCGCCGTGCCCCTATTTACCATAGAAGGAAAAGGAGAACAACAGGGAAAGAAAATGTTAAAAAAAATGCCAATCACGAACTACGTTCCTTAAGGTGAGAACACACCAAACGCGTTGGGTGCGGTGGCAGCGTTGAAAAATCCTATTTTTGCATAGGGAACCATTGGTTTAGGCACGATGATCCGTAGGCCGCGGCAAAGCGGCGCTTTGGGCGCGTTACCAAAGCGTCAACGTGCCACCAAAGCGGCAACGCGCCATCTTCCGAGATGAAAAAATTGAACTTTCAACGCTCCAGCGCGTGACGTTTAGCCGTGTTGGCCAATCAGCGGTGAGCTTGACCCGACGTCACTGGCAGAGAGACGGAGGACGCACACAGCAGAAAAATGGAGGATCAAATTATCACCGCTGTGTGTGCGAGACCGTGTCTCTACAACACGATGTTGACGTCCTACAGGGACAGGAACAGGAGGGAGCAGGCATGGGTCGACTTGGCGGAGGACATTGGGTTTCCTGGTAAGTTCAGTGAATAATGTGTATTTTGCTTGGCTTCAACTATCGGCTGTGTATTACTATGAAACAAGTTAGCGCCGGTTAGCGGTAGCATCAGTTAGCGATAGCACCAGTTATCACCAATATAAAGTGATACTACTACTTTTACAGACTGTCCCGATTGTCAGGCTTCACAAAGTGAAATGTATTTATTATGTCCTTGTCAGTGGACGTATGTCGCAGGAGATGGACAGGGACAGGTATTTGAAGGAGAGAAAAAAGAAAGTGGAGGGAAAAAAGAGCGGGTCAGCTGCAGGGACAGAGAAGAAGTGGAAGTACTCTGCGGTCCTGTCTTTCCTCGACCCCTTTGTCACCCCGAGGGAGAGCAGTGGCAACTTGCCTCGGGGGGCAGAGGAGGTAGAGGAGGACGGGGCTGCAGAGACGTCTCTGTCAGGGGCAGGAGAAGCAGAAGCAGAAGCAGATGAGGCGGCAGCAGCAGGGCCATCGCAAAGTACAGGTTTGTTGACAAGTGAAGACACGTATACAGCTTCTGTATTATGGTCACATTCTGTATTGAGAAAAGGTTTATAGTGCTGCACGATTATGTCTCCATCTTTAATGTGCTGTAATATCTTCCAAGCCAAAACAAATAAGACTTCTTTCTCAATAACATAGACCAGCCCTCAGGGAGTGAGTCCGACCCTGATGATGCCTCTGCTGCTGCTGTCCCTTTCCCTGTCCCTGCTGCTGGCCGAGTACCTGTCCCTGAGGCTCTTCCAACTCCGGCTCCTGCTCCTGTTCCTGTCCCTGCCCCTAAACCACCGAGCGGTATGTACAGGACAAAGATGTATAGCATTCATTTCAGGGGTTCAACTATGTTTATGGCTAACCGTTAAAGCTTTAACTGATATGAAGACTGTTAATGGATTACTACTATAAGTGAAAGTGACAACACTTCCAACCAACCACACATGCATGAAAGTTTTGGCTTTTCACTTGTGAAGGTAGTATTGCACTAACTTACACATTATGTTTTACATTTTATACAGGGAGGAAGAGGAAGAGAGGAGGGGTCCTTAAAGAGCCCAACACCCCACTCCAGGAGGCCATCCTCCAGGCCCTGCAGGCTTTCTCTGCCCGTGCTGCCCAGCCACCCCCACCCCCACCACCCCCGGAGTCAGCTGCAACCAAATTTCTCCTCGGCCTAGTTCCTTCCCTGGAGAGAGTGTCACCCGACCGAATGAGTTATGTTCAATTTCAAATTCACAAGGTCATATTTGACAACACAAATTTCGTGCTCAATTTGGAACCTTTATAATAAGCTTTTATTAGCTCGAGTTGTGGTGACACTCTCTCCAAGGAAAGAACTGGGCTGCTGTTTATATAAAAAGATAGCTAGTTGATTGATAGATAGATAGATAGATAGATAGATAGATAGATAGATAGATAGATAGATAGATAGATAGATAGATAGTAAAATGTTTTAGAACTTTATTCTTTCTCACAAACAACAGGTTCTTTTTTCAGGCAGATTTTAATGTTCTTGTTTTTTTATTCTGTATGTTTTTTTATTTTTATTTTAATATTATTCTAGATTTCTATTTATTTCTATATTGTTCTATTTTGTTATATTTTTTTAAAAATAAAATATTTTTATTAACTCTTTTCTCAATATATGATTTTAAGATCTAGCATGCACCAACACAAATATACATACATTATGCTACTTAATATAACAATTTTAATAACAATTTAATAATAATGAAGGAATCATCTCTTTCGTTTTGTGTGGGTGGCTCTTAAAAGAGCCGTTTTGGGGTTGTAGTGCACTGCACTAGATGATGGTGTTCTGCCACGAGAGGGACCCTTCTGCAGAGAAGTAAGCAGTGAAGGTCTCACGGATCCGGATGGCCTCTCTTGCTGGGTTGTTGGCAGCCACTCTCCCCAGCCCTGACAGAGGCAACACCACACCACTCGGGAGGCCCTCCCTCACTGGTGCTGTTGGTGCTGTTCTCCGGAGGAAGTTGACCCTCCTGTAGATCCGCCACTGAGAGGACAGCTTGCCGAAGGCATCCTCCACCACCAACCGAGCCCGGGACAGTCGGTAATTGAAGACGCGCCGCTCTCGGGGGAGAATGCGTCCGGGGAATGGCCTCATGAGGTCGGTCCGTAGCGGAAAGGCCTCGTCCGCTACAAACACATGAGGCAGGGGTCCTCTCTGCGCATGCACTGACAGTACTCTGTCAGAAGGGAGCTTAAGATTGCCAGCACGGAGGGCCTGACCAAACGCTGAGTTGGCCAGGATTCCTCCATCACTGGTTCTCCCGTAGCCCCCCACATCGATGATGCGGAAGCAGTAGTCTGCGTCGACAACTGCCAAGAGAACGATGGAAAATGTTCCCTTGTAGTTGAAGAACTGCGAACCGGAGTTCGCAGGGGCCTTCAGAACTACATGCTTCCTATCGATGGCACCGCAACAGAGAGGGAAGTTCCACCGCTCCTCGAACTTCTGAGCAATCGCCTTCCAGTCCTCCGTGGTGGGCACCGCCATGAACTCCTCCACCAGGCTGTCCCAGATCTCCGTCACCCCATCGGACACGATGGATGCCACGGTGGAGGCCCCGACCCGGAAGCTGTTGGCGATCGTGCGAAACGAGTCGCCAGTAGCCAGGAATCTGCAACACATGAATAATTTATTTTAGCCTTATTGAGAGTTTCAGTTGTATATCAAATCTGTATGTCAATTATCTCACTGCACAGGTAAATGTCTTGACAAGTGTTTACACTGGATTTGCATCAGCTTATTTTACTTTCAAAAGCATGACAAGTAGGTCGATTTGGAATTTACTCACATAGTACAATAGGAGGAATGAATATGTTGGAGCCATGATGCATTCATTTATTTTGTTTGTATAAAACTGGTGACATGCATGTACAGTATCTCACAAAAGTGAGTACACCCCTCACATTTCTTCACATTTTTCTTTATATCTTTCCATGCGACAACACTGAATAAATGACACTTTGATACAATGTAAAGTAGTCAGTGTACAGCTTGTATAACAGTGTAAATTTACTGTCCCCTCAAAATAACTCGACACACAGCCATTAATGTCTAAACTGCTGGCAACAAAAGTGAGTACACCCCTTAGAAAAGATGTCCAAATTGGGCCCAAAGTGTCAATATTTTGTTTTGCCATCATTATTTTCTAGCACTGCCTTAACCCTCTTGGGCATGTAGTTCACTAGAGCTTCACTGGTTGCCACTGGAACCCTCTTCTACCCATTCATGACGACATCAAGGAGCTGGTGGATATTAGAGTCCTTGCGCTCCTCCATCTCCCGTTTGAGGATGCCCCAAAGATGCTCAATAGGGTTTAAGACTGGAGACATGCTTGGCCAGTCCATAACCTTTACCCTCAGCTTCTTTAGCAAGCCAGTGGTCGTTCGGAGGTGTGTTTGGGGTCGTTATCATGTTGCAGTACTGCCCTGCGGCCCAGTTTATGAAGGGAGGGATCATGCTCTGCTTCAGTATGTCACAGTACATGTTAGAATTCAATGAACTGTAGATCCCCAGTGCTGGCAGCACTCATGCAGCCCCAGACCATGACACTCCAACCACCATGCTTGACTATAGGCAAGACACACTTGTCTTTGTACTCCTCACCTGGTTGCCGCTCCACACTCTTAACACCATCTGAACCAAATAAATGTATCTTGGTCTCATCAGACCACAGGACATGGTTGCAGTAATCCATGTCCGTAGTCTGTTTGTCTTCAGCAAACTTTTTGTGGGGTTTCTTGTGCATCATCTTTAGAATAGGCTTCCTTCTGGGATGACAGCCATGTAGACCAGTATGATGCAGAGTGCGGCGTATGGTCTGAGCACTGACAGGTTGACCCCCCACCCCTTCAAGCCCTTCAGCAATGCTGGCAGCACTCATACGTCTATTTTCCAAAGCCAACCTCTGTGTACGACGCTGACCACGTGCACTCAACCTTCGTAAACTGGGCCGCAGGGTGGTATTGCAACATGATAACGACCCCAAACACACCTCCAAGACGACCAGTGGCTTGCTAAAAAGCTGAGGGTAAAGGTTATGGCCTGGCCAAACATGTCTCCAGACCTAAACCCTATTGAGCATCTTTGGGGCATCCTCAAACAGAAGGTGGAGGAGCGCAAGGTCTTTAATATCCACCAGCTCTGTGATGCTGTCATAAATGGGTGGAAGAGGGTTCCAGTTGCAACCTGTGAAGCTCTAGTGAACTACATGCCCAAGAGGGTTAAGGCAGTGCTAGAAAATAATGATGGCAAAGCAAAATATTGACACTTTGGGCCCAATTTGGACATCTTTTCTAAGGGGTGTACTCACTTTTGTTGCCAGCAGTTTAGACATTAATGGCTGTGTGTCGAGTTATTTTGAGGGGACAGTAAATTTACACTGTTATACAAGCTGTACACTGACTACTTTACATTGTATCAAAGTGTCATTTCTTCAGTGTTGTCCCATGGAAAGATATAAAGAAAAATGTGAAGAAATGTGAGGGGTGTACTCACTTTTGTGAGATACTGTATATGAAGATTTGCCTTCATGTTGAAACACTGGTTGGAGCATTGACATAAATGCAGACCAGGTAGGTGCAAGAGGGAAACATGTGCAATGAGGAAAGCAAACTGTTTTATCACCATGTCGTGTCAGCACACTTTCGTTTGACTTGTGTTGAATTTAACTCATTGAATATTGCCTGTGATGTCACAATGGCCTATGCCACGGGTTAGCATAGTGCACGATGCTTGAATAAATGGGTCACAACTCAAATATAAACAGCGCATTGGAAATAGACGTAGGCCTGTGCAATTTCAGAACTTCTCCCAAGAGTTCTCCCCGTTATGTGGATAATGTTTGACTACAGAATGTGCTGCTTTTGATAAATGAATTGGGCTATCAAACCGCAACTTACCGGAGACAGATGGACAGGCGCTCCGCAGCTGGTATGGAGCGCCTGTAGTTGGTGTCCTGACGGGACATCCTAGCACCAACCCGGGCTAGCAGGTCATCAAACTGGGCCCGAGTTAACCGAAAGTACCGCTGAAACCGGCCGTCATCCAGGCGGAGTTCCTGCAGCAGGTGGTGAAACTCACCCAACTGTGGCCGTCTGCGGAGGATGTCATGCACCCAAACACGGCGGCGTTTGGGTTTCCTCCGTTCCTCGGACTCCCACAAGAGATAGAGCGCAGCGATGGGGATGGTCATCTCACAGTCAGCAATGGTTGATCAGCAAAAGCGGGGGAAAATAAGTTTCGGGCGGGCCATGGACATATAAAGAAAGGGGCGGGCTCATCTAGATACGTAGGCGCGATGGCGCGTTGGACAATTTTTTGACACAAAATGACCAAGCGCCAGATCGGGCGCGTTGGGCGCTTTGGTCACCGCGCCCAACGCGTTTGGTGTGTTTGCACCTTTATGGGAGCACAGTGCGTGATCAGTGAAAAACCACCTTTGCACAATAAGCAACATGATAAACACCACAGACAATAAGACTCGTAGACATTGCACATTAAAGGAACGGGTTAAGGGATTATGGGACGGTAAGTGTCACAGCCCAGGCACCAGGGGCCGTACGCAGCCAGTAGGCGCCCCGCCCGCAGCATCCGATCTGCAACGAGGAAGGGAGAGGGGGCATGGAGTCAAGAAGGCTTGAGTGGTCAGGGTCATGTGTGATATGTGTCTACGTGTGTGTGTATGTGTGTTTTCTTTATTTAAAACTGTCCAGACATAACGGGAGTCTTCAGGCGCCAGGTGGTATAGCGAATCCATGGAGACGACCTCGAGGCCCAGCCAGAGATAGAGTTCACAGGAGAGCAGGTCATGGGAGGGTGGGGGTAGAGCGTCTTTCTGCATAAACATCCCGGAGAGAGAAGAGATAGCACCTACCAAGGTCAGTGCAGGGAGCCGAATTGAGAGATTGCAAATTTGTTTTGCGAGTGAGACTAGGCGCTGGAATGTGCAGCCTGTCTTAGAGTCACTGGTTTGTAATCCAAATAGCCGAAATCCAGTGGCCTTCTTCAAGCGCCTACGGTCTGTCCATATTCATCCACCTTTCGAGAAAGTCCGGGAATCACTTCCAGCTTGCGATTCACCTCGCTTAATACTTGAGTCTGTGCATTGACAACCCGGCACAAGCCCTCGAAGACGGGCAGCTTTTCAATGGCCTGATGTGCTGCCAACGCCTTATTAACGTTGCGGTAGAACAGGAACCCACCAACTCCAAACAGCAGGAACCCTGTTACCATAAGCCCAATCACGTAGATATCTTCGACGTCCTCAATGGAAAGTATTGCTAGACACATCGGGTTCCAACTACTCCAGGCGTCCCAGGTGTATCCAGCAGCAAAGGTTCCATCAGGACAGGGGGCTTCTCCTGTGCCCACTTTTCTCGTTGAGAAAATTTGATCCATCGCAGAAAGACCCCAGCTGATCAGATCCATAATTTAGGTTTCGAAGGAATATGCACAGAGAGGCTCAGAGATGTAGACAAGACAGCACAAGGCAGAGAGCAGAGCAGGGAAGATAAGGGCACGGGAGGGAACAGAGTATGCGACCGCCTTTATTGAAGAGCAGAAGAGCCGCCCCCCTTCCTGCCAACCCCACTCCGTTGTGATTGGTTACCTTCCGGAACACTTTCAGCAGTGCATGGGCAGATTTGAGCAGGCAGGTGGGGGCATGGCCGGAGCATGTCTGAGCACGTTGCAGCATTACCATACATGGAAAATCTGGATTGATCTACGTAGATAAATCCCAGAAATTTGAACTAGTGAATCGCGACCGGCTGCCCTAGTGTTTAGCTCTCTGCACAGCCACCCCAGACGGTCAGCAGGGAATACGTCTAAATGCATGTAAGTCGTTATTTGACACTTTAGTATGGGTAAACATGACAATAAATCATTATAACAAAGTTTATAGGTCATAAAAGTTGAAAAAGCATAACAGGTGCTCTTTAACCAACAGCTGTGGCCCACTGAGGTAGTGGGAAACTAATTAAGGGAAATAAATTGAAAGTAAACTATTAAGTTAGGTCAAATTGTAAGGTCCTTATCAAGCCCCAACCTCAGTGATTTTTACCAGCATCCAATAAGGAAGTGACCAAAACTGTAGTAGACCGGAAGGGCCACTGGGGGTGATACCAGGACTGAGCAATTTTTCTTTGACTCACTTGTTAGACAGGCCGTTTTCAAAGTCTTATTAAACCTATTTACAGCCTGGTCCACAAAACCATTTTAGTCTGCATGTTTAGGTCATATCTCCATCACAACAATGAGGGGGTGAATTTTTTTCTAGCAGGCTAGTTTTCATTCTTTTGGAGGTTAAAATGTATTGGCACATTCTCTTGAGTGACAGCTCTCCGCCCGTTGTCCCTCACTTTGCCTCGGAGGTATACGTCAGCTATCTCCCTCCCCCCAACGTGAGGCAGAGTAAAAATCTCACAAAATGGCGATGTGCACAAATATTAATTGCTACCATCCCACCCCAAATGTGCGCTGCAGAAACTTTAGTGTTAACATGGGAGATGGCAAATGATGCTGTCTCCATAAATGACACTGATATGATCAGAATACTGAATGTGTTTCAACGTATCCGCAATATCTCATGTCTATGTCAGCTTTGGACATACTGCATGTATTTTTCCAGTTGGTGCGAATCGCATGATATACACAACCCTGAGTTTAACCGCTCAGCCTTTTGGTCAGTTTTGCACACCACTAGAAGACACAAATTGATCCAACCTTTCGTATGTGTCATTGAAAGGGAAATCTAAAAGGTATGCTACACATGTTTAAAGCTACACTCAAATGGATTTAATAAAGGAATCTGATTTGAAACAGTCTTGCTTTGACAGTAGTGGGAAGCACAAAGCCGAGTGTGGAGAGAGACTGCTGTGCTCGCTCAGATGAGAGGAAGAATTTCCCGAAAATATACATGGTTTCTTGTGATGTGATTCGTGTCAGGTTGCTCTATAGCAGTTTTTAACAAGAAATTAAGACCAGAAAAGTAGTATAATAGGAGATCTTTAACGTGTCTGTGTAGATATTTATTGGGCAAGACAGACGCAGAGTACAGGCTTGACCTCCTACCAGTCAAACCACTTTAATGTATGTGCTGGCACCAGCTGTATCTGTGGTAGTTGTGTGTGTTTGAATTTGCAAGTCGAGTGTGGAGATGCAAGCTAGCGTTTGGATTGGGTTGTAGGGTAAAATGTATTTGTACTCCTGTGTGTAGCAGTGCATCCTGATCAGAAGAGAGAGTGGAGACATCCCAGAGGAAAAATCTGCTTCTCACAATAGTGTTTTCTTTGTCTTATCAGAAATAAATCATCTTCTTATTTGGAGCTTACTGTATTCTTAACCATTTCTCCTAAAACCCCACTAGGAGAAAAGAGGAGCAAATTAATATATCAGTCTAAGAACTTAACCTGTCAAGAAGGTGGAGATCTTTTGCCGCTCTCATACAGTTCTTAGAGTTTTCTCCCTAAGACCCTTAGGAGCAATTAATAGACAAATAAGAGAAAGGGGCTTGCTTAATTCAGATCTCAATATTGTCTCACTTTGGTATAAAGAATGTCTTAAAATGTTCTCCCTAAGACCCTTAGAAGCAAATAAGAGAAAGGGGCTTGCTTAATTCAGATCTCAATATTGTCTCACTTTGGCATATAAAATGTCTTATATATGTCTGATAAATGGTGTTGGGGAAGTCATTTAAGAAACACATAAGACAGTGCCTGGATGAATTCTGCTGCTCAAAATAGTCTTTTCGTTGTCTCAGAAATCATCTTCTTTGGAGGAATTGGACCTGTTAAAATTAAATATTGTCAAATAAACGCTTAATCAAGACGTCAATTCAAATTTAAAAGAGTAAAAATAAATACATAAATGCAAAAAGATTTTTAACCCTTGGAAGCCATTTATTGCAATATTGAAACCATTGTGCAAGACTGTAATAATCGAGAAAACAAAAAGCCCTTTGGATCTGCCACAATTAACTTTTACATTTCTATAAAAACAGTCAAATCTTTTCTGATGATTATAAATCAGGGTGCATAACGATATTTTTATATGGTTATTATAAAAAAGGATAGAGTTTCACGGAGACATGCTTGTTGCGAAATTCTACCTTGGTGCAGCCAGTAGTATGCTGCACTGAACTTGCACTCAAAGGGATAGTTTGGAATTTTGGACATAGGGCTTCATTTCCAAATGTGTTATTTATCATTGGAGACGTTTTCTTTTTAGCATTTCTTTTTAACAAATTTCATTCTGTCCTTCTAGTTGCAAGGTTCGCTGGTGCTAGTCTAGCGCAAGTCAACAGTTGTTGCTAGCCTGCTAATAAAAACAGTCTTACCGTCACTGTACACCGAGGCAAATCAATTACCCTGGGTAATATCGGTCCGCCGCTGCCGCAGCCTACTACCAGGACATAGGACATATACTGCTGCTGCTGAGACAGCAAGTCCTTAAAAATGCAATGCCATGCAAGGTTGGTTTAATTTCTAACATTATTCTATCAAAACAGACATTTACATCAATAGTCTAGCGTTACAATTTATTTGCTTTTGAGTGGGTAAGACTTTTTCTGCAGGCTAGACACAACCGTTGACTTGCGCTAACCTAGCACCAGTGAACTCTGCAACTAGAAGGACTGAATGAAATTGGTTGAAAACACCACACTGGCTTACTTGGAAATGAGGCCCTATGTCCAAAATCACTGAGCTATCCCAATGATGCTTATTTACAGGTCAGATTTCCCTGGAGCTCAAAAATAAATGTACAACAAATGCTGCCGACACAAGCAGCAGGCGCTGGTGTCCTAAAAACACATGGCAACTTTCTGGGAAACTTTAACTAGCTGCCGGTTACAGTAAGGCCTCATTGTTAGATCATCAAGAACTCTGAACAAGCAACTGCATTAACAGAAAAAAGAAAAATGGACCAACAAATTTGCATCGTCTTTGGCTTCAGTTCGATGTCCGATGAGTATCAGCGATATCGGTAACTCCACTGGTTTCCAACCATCAACCGAGGAGAAACGCATCACGTAAGCTGCGAATGAAAGAAATAAAACGAAAAAAGATTAAGTAATGGGAAAACAGGACCAAGTGAACAGCAAATGTTAATGAAAAAGACTAACATATAGAGATGTGCACATCATTTTCCATCCATTACTGAAATGCACACACCGACAGTTATACAGTATGCCATATCAAGATACATATGTTTGACTTCTTACAAATAGGCCTAACAGTGGAGTGCATTGTTGCTCCTGAGAACATAGTACACAGGCTATAGTTTACCACATCAGTTATGCTATATTCAGGGCTGTAAATCCTTTCCTGCTCGACTCAATGACATATTTAATTCTACAGATATCCCTGTGTTTTACTGGGACAACTACTTCTGAGATAGACGAAAAAGTAAAACAATGTTTGCTGTTCTTTTTATGCATTACAAGGGTACAGGATTTTCACCATATCACCTCTATGGCGATGAGGGGTACAGGCTTTTCACCATATCACCTCTATGTGTCAGACCCAAACAAGACGAGGACCACAATAGCGTCACGTTCAACAGTTTATTAAAGGATTGGGGGAAAGGAAGTGTATGGGCGTGTTCAGAGAAAGAGTAGAGCAGGTCCGGTATTGCAGATAGGAGTCAGAAGCGTAAGGAAACAGGCAGAGTAACTGGTGCTGGTTAGCAGACGATCTGACAAGGAGTAACTGAAAGCCAGGGTTTATGTACAGAGGGTGATGAGCAGGGAATGCAGTGCAGCTGGCAGGTTAATTAGGGCAGGAGTGGATACAGGTGTGGCTGAGCAGACTGGAGCGGCAGCAATTAGTGCTGTTAACAGGGCAGAGGGAGAAAGCTCCTGACACTATGGCGATTAGGGGTACAGGCTTTTCACCATATCACCTCTATGGCGATTAGGGGTGTACACGTGTACACGCTTAGTAAATCATAACCGTTTAGGAAAAATCAATAAACGAAAAATCTTCGAATTTAAAATTTTCTTTTTTTCAAAGTTTTTAATTATGTTCTGGAGACACAATTTGATTTTACATCACTAATAAACTAATTGGGGATGATAAAAACTAGTCTGCCAAATCTGTCTGTCCCTCGACGAGTGTGCGTGAGTGAGTGTGTGTATCGGCGCGCGCGCACACACGGGGAGTCGCCATGCTGGGGCTCGAATCACAGCCACGGAAGAGTGATGAAAGATAACCTAAAGATTACCCGGTTGACGTGAACTATGCGCATAAGTAGCCCGAACTTTAAAACACCTGTTCAACCTGCATAAACGTGGACATGTAGAAATGTGAGATAGGCTATATTAAATCAGGAAATTAATGAAGGGCGATAATTATGGCAAACACATGACAGGCGAACATAATAATAATAATAATAATAAATTTTATTTAAAGGCGCCTTTCAAGACACGCAAGGACACCGTACAATGTGAAAAATACAGTACAATTAATTGATTTAAAAACAAAATGGGATGGGAAGATCAGGGGGGGTGAGCAAATTTGAAAAGATGAGTTTTGAGTTTAGATTTGAACAGGGATATGGAGTCACTGTTGCGGATGTCGGGGGGTAATGCATTCCAGAGCAGGGGAGCAGAGCGGCTGAAGGCTCTGCTCCCCATCGTGGTGAGACGGGCAGAGGGGACAGTGAGGTGAACTGAGGAGGAGGAGCGGAGTGCACGGGAGGGAGTGGCAATTTGAATGAGGTCTGTTAGATATGTGGGTGCAAGGTTATGGATGCTTTTGAAGGTGTAGAGGAGGATTTTAAATTGAATACGGAAATGAACCGGGAGCCAATGAAGCTGGTGAAGGACAGGGGTGATGTGGTGAGAGGAGGGTGTTCTGGAGATGATCCTTGCTGCTGAGTGTTGAAGAAGTTGGAGTTTATGGAGGGTTTTTTGGGGGAGACCGAAAAGGAGGGAGTTGCAATAGTCGAGCCTTGATGTGACCAGACTGTGGACAAGGATGGTGGCAGTGTGGGGTGTAAGGGAGGGGCGGAGGCGGTTGATGTTTCGTAGGTGGAAGTAGGCAGTTCGGGTAATGTTATTGATGTGGGGTTGAAATGAAAGTGTGGTGTCGAGGATGACACCCAGACTCTTAACCTGGGGGGAGGGTGAAACAGTGGAGTTATCAATGGTGAGAGAAAAGCTGTCGGTTTTGGATATTGTAGATTTGGTGCCAATGAGGAGAACCTCGGTTTTGCTGCTGTTTAATTTCAGGAAGTTTTGAGTGAACCAGGTTTTTATTTCTGAGATGCAATCAGTAAGGGAAGTGGGCGGGAGAGTGGACGAGGGCTTTGTAGAGAGGTAGAGCTGGGTGTCATCAACATAACAGTGGAAACTAATGTCAAATTTGCGGAAGATATTGCCAAGGGGAAGGAGGTAAATGATGAAGAGTAGGGGCCCCAGGACAGAGCCCTGGGGAACACCTGTGGTGACGGGGGAGGGGATGGATTTAAAAGACTTTAGTTGAACAAATTGAGTACGGCCAGAAAGATAAGAAGTGAACCAATCTAACGGAGTGTCAGTGATGCCAATGGAGGATAGTCTGTTGAGGAGGGTGGTGTGACAGATGGTATCAAAGGCTGCACTCAGGTCCAGGAGGATGAGGATGGTGAGTAGTCCAGAATCAGCTGCCATAAGGAGGTCGTTGGTGATTTTGATGAGTGCAGTTTCAGTGCTATGGAGTGGGCGGAATCCGGACTGGAACTGTTCATAAAGGTAATTGTCAGATAGGTGAAAATGGAGTTGGGAGGCCACTGTCTTTTCCAGGATTTTGGAGATGAAGGGAAGATTGGATATAGGACGGAAGTTGAGTGTGTGTAGGCTATGTGTGTGTGTGTGTGTGCGCGCCATGAACCTATTATAAGAGGTGTGTAAACCATAGATAGTAGCCTATATAAAAACGAGCGTGGTTCATGTAAACTGTGTGTTTACAGGTGAACGAACGTCGTGTGTGTGTGTGCACGCCCACAAGACGGCGCGCACAAGGACAATGACGTCATACATGAAAAAAAATCCGTTGTGTACCCGGTTAGACATTTTTGTACACGTTCACACCCCTAATGGCTATGTGCCGCTATATGGTATATTTACCGATATTCTTTTTATAATTCAGTCCAAAACAGACGAGCATATGAAAGGTGCAATATAAAAAGCCTGATTTATGGATTCATTTTTGGCAGAATTTAATTTTATGGTAACTAAACAAAAAGTAAATATGAAGACAGTAGTTTGAGTAACACAACAGTGTAATAAAATATGTTACAGTAAACCATTCACAACATATTGAGAAACAAACATTCGTGACCTATCCCGTGTGAACTTGAGGCTCTTCGTCCAATTCTTTCATCCTAGGGACTGGTGCACGCAGGCAGTTTTGGTAGGTCCTTGCTCTTCGAGGGGATTTTCTTCTCTGCCCTTTTTCATGGTGTACCTCATGCAGAATAGACAAAGGCAATTTAAATTTATATAAATATGTTCATTAGACAGTGTAAGTATTTCTTGATGGGAATAAATGTATCCTATGATGTGAATATTCTGTAATTTGTGTTGTGTATATCTCTGTATTAGTACCCCTTACACTAATACAAGACTTAATAATTCCTGACATTTCAGTTCTCATGGGAAAGAAAAGGTTTAACATGAAATATTTGCTTTTCCTACCCAAATTAAGTGTCATGATGAGAAATAATACATTAATACTAGTGTCCCCCCCCCCCTGAATTTCAATTAGTTTTTAATTTTATTCTAAATAGCGCCAAACCCTAACATAATTATTATATATATTTTCTGTGCATGTTTCTCTTTCTACTGCGTTGTTTGCAGACAAACACAACAACTTGCCACTGCCACACAAAGTCCAAATGGCAAGTAAATTATAAACGGAGCAAAGTCCACCCCAACAGTCAAAAAAAAAAAACTGCGAAAATATCCACTTTTTTATATGCACCCAACATAATGCAGTGAAGAGGATTCTTACGTTAGTTCTGCTGCTAGTCATGCTAGCCCTGATCATTAACTGGTTGCTACCACACATCCATACTGTAGTTATACCAGTACATACACATTGTTCACTTTGAATGCACTAAAAAAACGTTTTTAGAAATCTGTATCCGCGACTTTAATTGACCATCTTGTAGATCAGAAATTATGTAAGGAGACACATATTTAAAGTTTAATTCACTGTCTCTAGCATTCTGTTAAAATCTGACTGCTATGCTGCTGAAAAGTAACATTCAGAGTGAATGCCTATTACAGGGGTGGCCAACCTGCGGCTCGCGAGCCGCATGCGGCTCTTTGCCTTCCTTCGTGCGGCTCTTCAGTTTTGTGATTATAATTATTATTATTATTTTTCCTATACTTGTGTGGGCCTATGTGTGTGCATGTTCGCAAACGTTTCATGCGACTCTTACGTTCGTTTTACATGTTGTTTATTATTTCATTTTTTATTTTGTTAATGTGTATGTGTATGCCTGTTCGCAAATGTTTAATTGAGGACGCAACATAACGTTCGCAAACGTTTGTTGTGGACGCAACCTAAAACTGCCCGCTCAGCTTGGAGGGAGGTTTTCCGTGAGTAAACAACTTGTGTCAAGTTCGCTACGAAACAGAGTGGGAGAGTTTATATTTTTTGTTGAACGTTATACCAAGCCATATATGCCAGGTGTCATCAGCGCATTTCAAGGCTTCAAATCTTCAGCGCCACTTCAGCTCACTCCATGCTAAAAGTAAGTCCCACTAAGCAACATGCATAGTAAGAGAAAAACGCTATTGTAAATTGTTATATTTGTGTTTGTGGACTTGGTTGAACTGAGAGTTTGTGTGTGAGGCAGTGCACACAATGTTCATTGTTGAAACTGACTGGCCTGTCGTCTACTGTACAAGTCCAGTTCTGTCATTATCACAGGGGCGGCCTTAACGATCTGGGGGCCCGTTTCAAGTCCTAGTGTGGGGCCCCCCGTTTTTTTTCCTTTTTCTTTTTTTAATAAATAATGCGAAAATTAAAAAGATTGTGGAATCCAGTTGGTTCTTCGACGGATTATGAGATAATAGGCCCCTGGACCAAGACTCTCAAAGGGCCCCCCCACTCCTACCTATCCAGTCAGTTACACTGACTTTTCTGCACAGATACATACAATTATTGGCAAAAAACATATTAAGAAAGTCAGTGTTTCCCAGATGATTTTGGGACACTGTGGGAGGGACCCTGATCCTTGTTGGAGGGTCAGGGGGCATTGCACACTGGAAGAAAATGTGTACCGTTTTAAAGGAAAATGCATCAATCTGATGCACTTAGAGAGGAAAATTTAGAGGCTAAATCAAATCTTGAGCTGCAGAAGGAACTTATTATTTTTCTGATTTTTCTTAAGCAGGCAGCGTCCTTTACTCTGCAACTGCAAAAACAGTAGATTGGTCTGCAGACCCATGTTATATGATGGAGAGACCTATTTCAACAGATAAAGGGTGGATAGCTACTTTTTATTAACAGTATAGAATTTACACATAGAAAGTTTATTCCTGTATGTGTGGGGGGCCTTAGAGGCCCCTCTTGAAGCCCCTAAGACAGAGCTAATAATGCTGTTGCTTTACAATTGCTATTGTATTTCTCCCCTACTAGTTGAGGGGCCCATGATGATTTATTTCCTTATATTTAGGCTATTCCTTTTTGGAACCTTTTATTGACATGAGTGACTGAGCTCTTTGACTATAAGACATGTAAAGTTATCAGTACCTTAGCTTAGGGCCCCCTTGAGCCCTTGTGCCCCTGGGCCTGGTAGCATGCACAAGCATTATTTATTTAAAAAATAATAATAATACAAAATTCAACTGAAACAGGTGAAACATAGTTAAGGCCGTTACTGCATTATCATCTTGGTTGTGACATTTACAGTAAATCTGACTGAGCAGAGGTCTGTCTGTGTGTGTGTGTGTGTGTGTGTGTGTGTGTGCGTGTGCGTATATGAGGAAGGGATGGGGGTATGTTCATGTGTACCCGTGTGTACGATGTGGCTCTTTGCAGTAACACAGTAAAAAATGTGGCTCTTGGTTGGCCACCCCTGGCCTATTAGCTAACAAAATAAGCAAGCTAGTTTGCTAGTTACAAAAAGCACAACATACCTCAACACAGCAGAACGTCCTCTTTATAGGTCCATGAGAACGTCTCCTCGGCGGTGTTTTCTGTAATGAAATAACGTCAGGTAAACAGCTGCAAAGAAGTGCCTCCACACCATGGAATTTCAATATTGAAGTAAGCTAACTAGCTAATTTTAGCTTTTCTCCCGCTCTCACGTGTCCTGTCTCGCACACTACTACACCCTAATGATACATTCAAATTATGTCCGGAATAGTTTCTTATAAAATACAAGAGCATTGCAGATTCACCAAATGTGTGACGACTTGAGAAATAAAATAATTTTTTTATGTCCGTGTTTTTCTCCTTATCACTTGTGTCGGGTCCGGTCAGGTCTCCACTTTCAAAATGTCTGCTCAACCGTCAACCCTCGTTACTACTTTACGTCATCACTTCAGAATAAAAGTCACAGTCAAAGTCAAATTAACCTGTTTTTTTTTCAAAATAAAGTCTAAAAGTAAGTTTCTGAATTATTAAAAAAAAAAATTACCAAAAGTTCAATCCAAAGACAATACCAACCAGAATGTTTGTTTACTCTTTCATTTAGCCTATAGCCTATCTGTTTTATTAAATAGGCTTTACCACACATTCACACTATTTGATATGAGGGGGGACTTACCTCCATTTCCAGGACCAGGTAATGACTTAATTGTCACAAATTGAAGAAGGCAGGTCAGGGACAGACAAGGGTTGAAAAACAGGTGATCAGTCCGGGAAAAATGCTGGAGAGCCTTGCATGGTAGCCTATAGGCCTAAAAAAAAAAACTGGCAAGACCGGGACAGGGAGAATACTGCAGCCTATATCTTCCATTCAATCTATATGTTTAGAAATCAAAACATTAAAAACAAGTGGCAAATGATTTCATGTTTTAATACTTTTTTTCATTTAAACACATCGGTAAACTGACAATTTTATTTTAAATGTAGCTATGCCTGTAAAATATGAATTGATTGCCTCTTATTATTATGTTTATTATCATGTCTCCCTTTACACAAAAAAATGGGAAACAAGACAAACAAAAAATGTAGCCTGAAAAAAAAAATAATATATTTTTTTTTAAAAAGCATTTTTATTTGTGAAGTTCTAATAATAATTGGATAAATCAGTGGGCTACACTGTGTCCCACTGCCACAATGATGGCCCGCGCCGTGAATGTCTCTAACCCATATCCCCATTCTGACCGTGGCTTTCACCGTCCAGCATAAACCCTACCTATTAAGGTATCCTACTGTCGGTAGTGGAAACACATACCAAATATAGTAGAGTGACCCTGCGGAACCGTGCCGAACCGAACTCTGCTGCTCAGACGAAATGATCGAGGCATAATCAAAGCAGTGTCAGAAACCTTAGTGCTGTTGGTCGCTAGATTCACATCAACAGCTCACCAGATGCACCATCCATATCAAACCTGGACCAACCACCAAATGTCTAATGTTTATAAAAACATATTAGGCAGGCTGTCCTTCAATCAAGTGCTTTACAAAAAGCTCCATTTAGATCACTTATAACAATACAACCAAGACAAGTTTCTTCTTTCCTTGACAAATAATCTTTCCACACGAAAACGCACGCACGCACGCACGCACACAGTCACACTCACACACACATGATGCACTTTCTCACCTTCAAGGTGAATTAGATTAGGTCAAGTGTCTAAGGATGGATGCTAACATTATCTGATTTCTAAATCTTTTGCCTAAAGTTTATCTAACAAGCTAACGTTAGCTAGCTGCTGATAGCCATGGAACTATCTACCTAGTTGACTGCTGATAGCCCACCCTGTTTATTTCCAATGTATAGTGGCATAATTGCACTGCTGCTGCATCATGAGTCCTACAAAAAAAAACACTCCAAAAGGTGATAGGTTTTCAATGTGCAGAAAGTTTTGAACAATAAAGTAAAATAAATATTTGAATGCAATACAGACTCCCTCAGTGCCTTATTGATTTATATTCCATTAGATTTGCGTCAATAGAAGCTAGTTGTCTTTTCCTTGTCCACCATAAATAAATACAGAAGACACAAATTATTGCATAAAAATTAACCAGAATGCACAAAATGAAGTGTTTGAACCTCAACTTTTTCTGGGGGACTACCCCCACTTTGAATGTGTCCTCCCCCCCAATGTTGAAATGAAACCTAGCCCTTAATTAATTAATTAAAATGTGTTAATTACACATTACTGGATGCAGACCAATACATGTAAACTGTAAAGACGCAGCCTGGCCATTGAAATGATTTCAGTTCTTTCAATTGTTTTCCTTCGGCGGCCCTCGGCCCAATGTTGGGTTCCTATATTGGCCCTCAGCTATCGAAAGTTTGAGAACCCCTGGTCTAGATAATATGGGGATACTTACACACAATGCATAAAATAATTTGATGTTCTTTTATTTGCAAAATATACTGGTTCTTGTTCTTTGTCTCCCTTCAAGAGAACGAGCGCCTGTCCAGCAGGACAATGGACAATTAATGGACTTTGAAATTCAAATGGATTTGGAATGAAAAACGGTTCTGGACAAGGCCTTTGGACTGAAAAACAGAATGCACTAACGTAGAGCATTGTGGACAAACACCCCACATCAGCAACGCTGCTGCAATAGGAAGTTTGGTTGACACATCGACACATTGGATTGTACACGTTTTTATGTTTACATATACTAGTATACCTGGTATAGTGTGTTACAATCAGGCATGCAAACTCATGAGCCATGAAAAAGGTGAGAAGTCCGAAAACAAACCCCGGTAGGTGGGTCTGGGGGCATCCCCCCAGAAGATTTTTTTGTGATTTGAACATTTAAGAGAAGCAATTTGGTGTATTCTGGTGAAGAGAATTAAGGACAAAAAAAACGTTGTCAGATGAATAGTGAAATGAGCAAAACAAGTTAGTCAGCCAACCTTCTTGACGTTTACAATACAAAGTGTGTAGGTAGCCTATTTACCAAGAAAAAAGTTAAAAACAGCTTAGAAAAACGGTTAAAAATGCTGGCAAAACCAGCTTTAAATAAGACAGAAAATAACATGGAGCCTCAAATCAATCACACCAAATTCCCTTACAATAAACTAACTATTTATATTGCGGCAAACGGGATTTGCCTTATCTTTGTTACACAACCATCAATATAACACATAAGAATACACTCTGTCACCATAGTGTTCATAGTGTGTGAGTGTTCACGCACTCACACACGCGCACGCACACACCTCAATCGTGCGCAGGAACATAATGGTGCAAAATGGGATGTTGAATGACTGACCTTTAATAACCATAAACACCTACAGTGCTTTTTACAGTAGGATATATAAGGAGACTGAGGTGGGAACCCTGGACCTTGTAGGGGGGTCCGGGGAAATGCTCCCCCGGAAGAAAAAAATGCAACCTTTTAAAGTAAAATTCATCAATCTGGTGCACTTTGAGAAGAAAATTGCATGCAACCAGGCCCAGGGGCCCCTAAGCCAGAAATACTGATAGTAACTTTACATGTCACATTGTCAAAGAGCTCAGTCACTCATGTCAATAACAGGGTCCAAAAAGGAATCGCCTAATATAAGGAAAGAAATCATCATGGGCCCCTCAACTAGTAGGTGAATAATAGAAAAGCAAGTGCAAAACTAAAGCATTATTAGCTCTGTCTTAGGGGCTTCATGAGGGGCCTTGAAGGCCCCCTCACACATACAGTAATAAGCTTTCTATGTGTAAATTCTATACTGTTCATAAAAAGTAGCTATCCACCCTTTATCTGTTGAATAGGGATAGGGAGGAGTGGGGCAGGGGAAGGGGGGGGGGGTTAAGAGTCTTTCCACAATCTTGTTTTCTATTTTCGCGGTGAGCATGCACAAGCATTATTTATTTAAAAAAAAAAAAGTGGGGGGCCCCACACTGGGTCTTGAAACGGGCCCCGAGATCGTTGAGACCGCCCATGCCCGCTGCGCTTTCTCTATGCCCGGCCCCGCTCGCCTCTCCATTGAGAATGCATTAGTTGGCGCAACAAATGCCTCGGCCCGTGTGAAACGGCCTTAACTACTGAACGAAGGAAATCAAATGAGGTTTTGGCATTTCCCCCCCAAAAACGGGACAAATTGTGTCCCGGGAGAGATTTATTTTACCCGGGACAGCTGGTGAAAAAAGAGAACAATTCTGGGAAAAACGGGATGGGTGGCAACACTAGTAGGCATATTAACACGGTAAAATAATAGTACAGCGGCTGCGGCTACTTGAACGCTCCGATGACTCTGAGAAAAAAAAAAATTACTTTCCTGCAGACGCTCTGACTGACTGATATCACCGCCCCTCAATGACAAACACTGTTTCTGATTGGCCAAATGACAGTCAAAGCTCATATGATAGGAGTTAACATCAATCATAGTTAGTTAGTCACTATGGTCACTCCATGTCCATGCTCCGCTCCGCTCCACACACACACAAACAGTGCTGGCCATCAGACCCCCCCCCCAAAAAAAATATTTTCTCAACGGATCTCCACAAATCACATAGATGGCCAATTTCGTTTCCAAAACGGCAAATTTCGCCGAAAGGTGACGAGTTTGCATGCCCGTACAATATTGAAGTTATATTGTTTTGTCATAACTTGTGATATGAATGTTTTGAATGCATTGTACTCTTCGGATATTTATGCAAATACACTTACTAATTACCTTAAATATGATATGATAATCTGGCTTTAATTTTATACAGGTATTTTTATGATAATACTTTAAAATAGGTTTAGAGTCTAATGGCTGATTGGCATATGGTCATTTAATTTTAGGATAATGATAATGGTTAATTTTAAAAGGAGTTTCCCCGCCGGGATTGGCCGGATGGTGAGGAAATCTTCGAGTGGAAGAATGGTCTGCCATCTCCTTTTTCCAGCTCTTAGAGGGGTGGTTTTCGAGTGGAAGACAACAGCTAAACTTGCAAGACAACAGCGACGCCTAAAAAGCCATAAGCAAACATTTTTAGTCTCACTTTCTCGAATTTGGAAAGGGGTGTACCTGATTGTCTTGCAGGAGAGGTTAAGGTTAGTCGAATTTGATCTTTAATAACAGTAAGCAATTAGCTTTCCTAGTAAAAAGTAATTGATCCCCGAACTTGACGCACAAAATAGGACTCTAAAGTTATTAGAAGTAGAATTTTTGAGGAGGACTTTTCTGAACAACAACTGGGAACTGCTGTGGATTTGAACGAATGCCAATCATTGAAATGTGTTTTTGTATCTTTCTGTCGAGACATATTATGTCTCGAGGGGGGATTATGTAGTGTATTGTGTTACTAAACATTTTATATTAAGGTATACTGCTTCAGGAGGACACGACACAGAGTTGGTCTCATCCTGTAGGGACCAGGAGGGGAATGTGTATTGCTTAGTGGGGGAAGCCATAGGTGAGATTTCTTTAGGTTACTCGGCATGCACACAAAGGGAGGCTCCGGGGTGACTGTCTTGTATGGGCAATTTAGGACAGTTAGGTGAAGATCTAACGGCTAGTTTATTGGCCCCTGGCCAAAAGGATTGTTCTAAAAAGCACAGTGCTGACTTCCCGGCCCCAAATGGCATATCAACGTTCAGGTGATGATTACCCCAGAAGTCCTCTGAAACCGTAGGTTGGAGTTAGTTAGGGTCCACCAATCAGGAGTTAGGCGAGGTGGAGCTTACTGACTTAAGGACCAATCAACTCGCTAAGATTTGCAGATTAAAGGCCACTACAATTCAGGAAGAGACAGGTCTTTTAGTATACAGGAACTCTTCATAGGTTTTTAGTTTCTAGGAATTCTTCATAGCTTTTTGTGTTATGCACATACCTCTATTAGTTTTTTGGCTACAAACACTTTAACTTTTTATTGGCTTCGTTTTGACTGCAGGATGAGTTATGTTGTTAAAATAAAAGAATTGTTCCTGAGACCTCCTCATCTGCCTCAAACTGTGTCTTCTTCCATCAACCTGCTACCAACGCCGTTTTTCTGAGTAAAGGCCGGAAAATATACTGCAGTTGTGTAAAAGTGTTGCTGTTAGTTTCTAGTTTCAGACTAGTGGGCAAGAGGTTCCATAGTTTTTCCCCCTTTGCAGAGAAGACGGACTGACCGAAAGATGTCCTGTACATGGGAACAAGACAATCACCATTGATGGAGGCTCGTGTATTTGCCCGACGAGAGCTCTGATGTCTAATGGCCAATCATGTGTCAACAGTGGTGACACATGGTTATTTACACACTTGAAAAACAATTTAAGCTTACTAAAATTAATAAAGTTATCAAAGGTGAAAAGGTTGTGTTTTTTTAGAATGCCACAGTGATGCCATCTCATGGGTTTCCGGTCCATGACTTTTGTTGTCTGTTTGCATATTGAAAAGATAGGTTTTAATGCAGTAGAAGAAGCTTGTGACTGATGTGATACAGTATGACAAATGAGAAAAAATCATAGCGTGCATAAATAATTTGGCCGTTTGACATGACAAGTCCCTTCTTATGAAACGGAAACAGTTTAGATTTAGTTCGACCTTCTTTGCAACATACTTAACCCTCTGAACCCGGAGCCCGCAGTACTGCGTTCTATCGGTGATTTCGTTATGTTTTAATACATTATTTAACATTATTAAATCGCAGCAATGTGGTTTCAATATCTCCGGAAAGCTGGGATTCTCCCCTTTCAGGGACATATTCTCACGATAGTATACGTGACTCACAGCCAGAGATATGTTGCTGAGAGGCGCGAAAATGTATCAATCCTTTCCGTTGCGCTACTGGCTGAGCCGCTTGTCAATCAACATTTTGCGAAAACGTCATCGGCCCTTTCCCTTGCGTGATTGGTAGAGCTGCTTGCTGTCATATTTTGTGAAAAACCATCCAATCAACTTGGTGTAATCACTAAGGACCTCCCCATTACTTGTCAAACATGTTTACAATCACTGAACAAAGGACTCCTATTCATGCTCCTATTTCGACCTCACCACGGCGCGGATGTTCGACAGCTGAGGCCCGCGACGAGATTCAGAGGAGCAGTGATGAGGAAGACGCCAATTCCGACATTGAGGGCTTTGACGAAGAGGAATATGAAGATGACATGGATCCATTTGAAGACGGGTAAGAGCATTTGTTTGACAAAACGTCTGTTTTTGTAATGGAAGCTAAGTGTGAACATGTAAACTAGCTTGAATGTTGCGTCCGTGACATGACCGATTTTTTTTTGGAACTGACCTGACAGAGCTGTATACTCTTGTCGCCAGCCTTCTGTTGTTTGAAAACAAGTAATAGTTTTCAAAAGGTAGAGAATAGAAATATATTTCAATAGTCTTACTTAATTCTCCGCAGTGTCTGTGCATTATTGATTTAGTGGGTGCAACAATGTAGGCTAGGTTCAAAACAGTACAATTTTCCCCGTGTGTCTCAATTTTGTTTGCTAGCTGTCTCGCATTTTGGACACCCGTGTGTGTGTGTGTGTGTGTGTGTGTGTGTGTGTGTCAATATGTTTGCGTATGAGTACGAAAATGGTGAATGAACCAGCATAGGCATTAATCGGTGGCAGTGCAGCGCTGTCTGTTGTGGGAGATGGAAAGTCGTCATTTAGTCTGGCTGAGGGGAGGAGACAGAAGTTACGAGAGAGAGAGAGAGAAACAAACATATTGTAGTAGGCTATACAGCTGTTTATAAACGGGTATAATAATTTATTTTAGAAATTGCAAATGAAGCTCTGTGTGTAAATGTAAGATAGCTTGAATTTTGCATTCTTGACATTACAGGGACTGATTTCACTACTACTAGCACTACTTTTGTTTGAAAATAATAGTAATAGGTGTGTATTCTGTGTAAAAGTATTTACCTTTACAATTTACAAATAGTAGAGAATGGAAATGTTTTTGCATCGACTTTTATTACACTGTTGTTTGCAAATACAAGTTGTGAAGTTTGAATATTTTTGTTATGAGATAATGAGACTGATTTCTGTGAATCTGTGGCAGCACCAGGTCCAGCAGAAGAGGAGAACCACCCGCAAGAGGTCCCGTGTCCCAACTCCACCAGCACCCCCTACGCAGCAGCGGGCTTGAAAGACTGAGGAAGACCAGGACACCGCTCCTCCTGTCTCCAGGTTTCAACCTGCACACACCCCTGGCCCACAGCTAGGCACACACTTCTACACACCAATTGAGCTCTTCAAATTGTGTTTCACTGCACACACTGTACACACACTCTGTAGCAACACAAACAAACAGGCTGCCAACAAAATTGCCATGGGTAAAAAGTTTAAATGGACTGATTTGACAGTTGAGAAGTTTTACAAGTAAATTGGACTCCTCTTTTACATGGCCCTGCTTAGACTGCACCACATTGCTGATTACTGGAGGCAGAACCACAGTTTAACCTGTCCATTTGCGGCAACAGTCATGAGTAGGGACAGATTTGGTGTCATCTCCTGGAACTTACACATAAGTGATCCAGATGAAGATGTAAACAATGATAGGAAGAAGGGAACGCCACAATTCGACAAACTCTTCAGGGTCAAACCTCTCCTCAATTCGATCAAAACCGCAGCAAAGACCTATTTTCATCCACACTAAAACCTGGCTGTGGATGAAAGGATGGTTGCCTCAAAGGTTAAAACCGGAATGACTGAATACATGAAGGCCAAACCTACTAAGAAGGGTTTCAAATTGTTCGTTTTGGCGGACTCAAGCAATGGCTACACCATAGATTTTAACATTTACACAGGGAAAAGTGACATCCCCTCCCGACATGGCCTCTCTTACGATGCTGTAATGTCACTTGTGCAGCCATACCTAGGGACAGGGTATCACATTTACACGGATTGTGATGCGTCCCTTTCATTACACATCCCATGGACCTTTTTATATGTGGTATCAGGTCATTATTCAGTCTCATTTTGCTTAATTCCTCATATGTGGTCAAAGTAGAGTAAGAGACAATTTGTATTTTGGAAAATTTGATTTTAGTCATGTTTTTTGCACTTCCCAACTTTTTTTTGGAAAATGACAGTGCATTATAGAAGCTAATGCTTTGTAAATGGGGATAATGCTTTCGCTCAGCAGGATAGTACTCTTTTTGTTTTCATGCCTGTTCACTTTTCTTGGCTCATTTGTTCTGTTCTCTTCCAGTTTTCCCTGGTGGAGACAAGACGGTGTGGATCAGGTCCTTCCTCTGGCAGCATCTGAAGTCCTCCAGCATCCACACTATTCATATTTTATTTTAGTATTAGCATGTTAACATTAGTCAATTATTGTATTTCTTCATGATTTTTTTGTAAGTGACATCTATTATAAAAATCGGACTTCAAATTTCAGCATTTGGCAAAATATATATTTTTTTTACATTGGTCTAGGGCAATATTGAACCTTCCTTACTGAGAGCTGAGAGTGTTCTTAACATTTTGATATGAATCACCTGGGTATTATGTTATCTACTTGCCCTCTAAAATGGTAATTTATAAAAGCATGTAAATCGAGAAAATGCCCTTAAACCTAACCCCATAAAACGTTGGGACAAAAAAATCATTTTTGTCATGTTTTTTGTACTTCTCAACCTGTTTTTGGAAAAATTCCAGTGTATTTTAGAAGCTAATGTTTTGGAGAGGCAATTTCAAGAGCCAAAACAATTTGTCCTGGGGAATAAAGGTATTATTACACATAAGTTTCCAAATTTTTCAAAAATCTTACTTCAAATTGCAGCATTTGTGTCAAAATATTTTTTTTCACATTGGTCTAGGACAAAATTGAAACTCCCTAATATGGAGTTGGCAGTGTTCTGAACATTTTGATATGAATCACCTGGGTATTATGTTATCTACTTGCCCTCTAAAATGGTAATTTATAAAAGCATGTAAAATCGAGAAAATGCCCTTAGATCTCAACCCAAAAAACGTTTGGACAAAAAGATCATTTTAGCCATGTTTTTTGCTCTTCCCAACCTTTTTATCGAAACATTCTAGTACATTTTAGAAGCTAATGTTTTGGAGAAGCAATTTCAAGAGCCAAAATAATTCAATCAGATGAATAAAGGTATTATTTCACACAAATTTTTGAAATTTTTCAAAAATCGGACTTCAAATTTCAACATTTATGTCAAAATATTTTTGTTTTACATTGGACTAGGGCAAAATTGAACCTTCCTCTCTGAGAGCTGAGAGTGTTCTGAACATTTTGATATGAATCACCTGGGTACTATGTTATCTACTTGCCCTCTAAAATGGTAATTTATAAAAGCATGTAAAATCGAGAAAATGCCCTTAGATCAAAACCCAAAAAACGTTTGGACAAAAAGATCATTTTAGTCATGTTTTTTGCTCTTCCCAACCTTTTTATGGAAAAATTCCAGTACATTTTAGAAGCTAATGTTCTGGAGAAGCAATTTCAAGAGCCAAAATAACTCAATCAGATGAATAAAGGTATTATTTCACACAAATTTCGACATTTTTCAAAAATCGGACTTCAAATTTCAATATTTATGTCAAAATATATTTTTTTTACATTGGACTAGGGCAAAATTGAACCTTCCTTACTGAGAGCTGAGAGTGTTCTGAACATTTTGATATGAATCACCTGGGTATTATGTTATCTACTTGCCCTCTAAAATGGTAATTTATAAAAGTATGTAAAAACGAGAAAATGGCCTCAGGGCTCAGAGGGTTAATCTGCGTAACAAATTTTAAATTCTTATCCAGGAAGATGCCCAGATATTTTACTAAATTTTTGATCCGTACCTCGAAAACATCGGTGATAGGCCTATTAGAATGGAGAAGCACATAGAGACGGTTTTCTTCACATTAATGGTCAACTGAGACAGCTCAAGGCATTTTGAAATGCTGAGTAATGCTTGTGTCAGGTGCTCACCTGCTAAGCGGGGTGTTTTACTGGACACATGGATAACAGCGTCATCAGCATACATTTGACAGTTGGATAGAAAACAACAGTGGACCAAGTACAGACCCTTGCGGTACTCCCATGCTGCTGGCACGCAGATGGGACCTGACCCCATTGACCCTGACACATTGCTCTCTCCCCTCCAGGTAAGATGGAAACCACTGCAGAGCTTCTGATGACATTTTGAACTGTTTTAACTTGTTCATTAGAGTACTGTGGTTTACCGTGTCAAAGGCCTTTTTTTAGGTCTAGGAACACTGCCCCAACAACATTTCCTTTATCCATTGAAGCTTTTATGTTTTCAAGCAAATTACAATTAGCTGTTTCAGTTGAGTATTTCTGTCTAAACCCAAACTGCTGTGGATGAAGCAGCTGGTTAGATTCTAAATGTTCCATTAGTTGCTCAGCTATAATTTTCACCATAACCTTTGAGACAACATGGAGGATAGCAATAGGCCTATAATTACTCGTTATGTCCTTGTCTCCTGATTTATAAACAGGGGTAATTATTGCAGTTTTCCAGCTTTCTGGGAATACTAAGTAAGTGATTGGCTCTAACAGGTAGCTCTGATGTTTCTTGATTAATGCAGCATGAAGATTATGAATATCTTTTGACTTGGAGTTACTCATGTTTGTGATCACCTTTTTAAGTTTATCATGAGATACCAATTTTATATAAAAGGAGTCAGACTGAGCATTGTCAAGTTCTTCAGTAGATGAGTCTGTAGCTTTAAAATCACTTGCCAGCTCTTGTACAGACTCAATAAAAAAGCTATTAAAAACATTTGCAATGGACTCATTACTATGGATAAAAGTATCACCTACTTTCAGAAAAAAAATCCCCAAACAACATACATTCACGACAGTTATCGACAACAGAGAGAAAATTCTTCAGTTCATTGTAGACATTTGCATCATGAGATGGCGGATTATAAAGTACCACAATATTAAATTTCATTATAGGGTAGAGCATTACATTCAAGCCCAGGCACTCCAAGTTCAGGTCCAGTTTAAGCTCTACACATTTAAAATGTTCCCTAATATAAATTAAAACACCCCCTCCCCTTCCCTTGGCCCTATCTCTCCTATAGCATGTGTATCCTGATATGTCAATTAGGTCAGTAGGAACATTAGGATTTAACCAGCTCTCAGAAAGACAGAAAAAGTTCAAATTAGAGTCAATAAGTACATTCCGGATCTGGTCTATTTTAGGTAGTATGCTTCTAATATTTTTATGTCCTCCCAGTATTCCTTTAAGTTTACATTCAGAATTCCAGATGATTTTGGCATGATTCACAGTTTGAAAAAGTCTTAGCTGCCGTTGTTTCTGGACTGCGCGATTAGTGAAATGTTTTTTGGCCCTTGCGGGCGTCCGTCTTTGTTGACATTCATCAGCTGTCACAAAGAGTTCACCGCGAGAATGACAGTCTATTGCTGGAGTACTACAGTGCTGTGTGAAAGTTTGTGAACCCCTTAAGCAAATTGGATTTCTCTGTCGTTTTGCAATGATTTCCTTATTTTATCTTCACCAGTTTTTATATATAAAATGTCAGGCTTGTGTTTATCAATTTCATGTACTTGTTTAGAGGGAATTGTGTAAGTAGCCAAAAAACAACAATACAAATGGAATTAGTGCATGTGCTAAAGTATGTGAACCCTCAGCTGCATTGGTAAAGTCAAGTACGTAATAGATTCAGGTGAAACACATTTGGGTGCTAAGTTAATCAATGAAGCAAACCAATCAAACGAGACATCGTTAGGAAAGGGTTTGAGCAGCACTGATTTAAAAGAAAGATGAAACCAACCAAACCACTGTAGTGCCAAGGCATAACCAAACAGATCAACAATGCCAAAAGAAAAGGAGACATCGGAGGACATGAGAAAGAAGGTGGTGACAGCCCATCAGTCTGGGGAAGGCTTTAAAAAAATATCCAAAAGATTCCATCTCCATCCATCAACTGTCCGACAAACAATCTACAGATGGAGGGCACACAAAATGACTGCATCTCGGCCTAGAAGTGGACGCCCATCAAAACTCAATCCAAGAAGCAAACAATAATAAAACAGGTAAAGGCCAACCCTCACATCACCTCTACAGAGTTGCAGACCTCCCTGGCAGCATCTGGAATAGATGTGCATGCATCAACTATCAGACGGAAATTAAACAGTCATGGCTACCATGGGAGGGTTGCAAGAAGAAGCCTCTGCTTTCAAAAAAGAACAAAGCTGCCCGTTTGAACTTTTTGAAAGAGCACTTGGACAAACCAGAGGCCTTCTGGAAGTCCATTCTCTGGACAGATGAGTCCAAAGTTGAATTATTTGGTCACAATAAAAAAGGCCATGTTTGGAGGAAAGCCAACACTGAGTTCCAAGAAAAGAACCTCCTCCCAACAATTAAATATGGTGGTGGAAATGTGAAGGTATGGGGCTGCTTTTCAGCCTCCAGACCTAGACAACTCCATATTGTACAGGGAACCATGAATTCTCAGGGCTATCAAGAAATTCTTAACCAGAATCTTCTGCCATCAGTCAGGGAGTTAAAGCTGGGCAGGAAATGGGTTATGCAACAAGACAACCACCCTAAGCATTCAAGCAAAAGTACAAAGGAATGGCTTAAGAGAAAGAGGATTCGTACTCTGGATTGGCCCAGTCAAAGTCCGGACCTCAATCTGATAGAAATGTTGTGGCTAGACCTGAAGCGAGCAGTACATGCCAGATGTCCCTCCAACCTCTCTCAACTGGCTGAGTTCTGCAAGGAGGAATGGGCAAAAATCCGCAAAACTAGATGCGAGAGACTTGTCACAGAAGACGGTTACAGAAGACGTTTGGTTGAAGTAGGGCTGCAACAACAAATCGATAAAAATCGATTACTAAAAGCGTTGGGAAAGAATTTGGTCATCGATTCGTTGAGTCGCGCGATTAATACGTCACTTGTATACGCGTCACTGTTTACATCCAGCTGCCGACAGGTTCGTGCACGCCCACAGCGAGCCTTCCGCACGTGAAGCGGTGCGGGAAAGCTATAGTGTGAGCTGCCACAGCTTGTATTTTGGTCATATCTAACACTGGACTGTAGGCCTATATAAAAGTGTTGTGCCTTTGCTGTCTTTGGGTTAAAAAAAACTCCTTCAACTCAGTATCCGTCTAGTCCAAAAAAACTGTTAGAGAGTCGGCATCGGCGCATCAACAGTCATTCAAAGCAGCGGCAGAAATCACACAACCGAACGGTGTAGAAAGTCCCGTCAGTTAAAAATAGTAATCCAGTTTTTAAATCCATGTTAAAATCGGAAGGATATAGAGCTAGTTAGCTTTAAAAGTAGCAAACATGTCAAATGTGATGTGTTCAGGCCGGCTCAGTAATATGATTGATGTGTTCTAGGGCTGTCACTTTTTCCAAAAATGAAATTCGAACGAATTTCGAATGTCCCTAATTAATTCGAATATATTCGAATATATTCCCCCAGTGTTCTGTCCAAGCCCGGCCCATTCTATTAATCGTATTTCTTATTTAGGCACGCGCCTGATTTTAAACCCTTATTTTTTAATAAGTTGGCTGCTATAATTTAAGTTTTAAAACACAAATCTGCGTTGTTTGAATGACAGAAATCTGTTCAGAAGAGAACTTAATGAGCGGCGCAACACAGCCTCTGTCAGTACAGCACAGGGAGGAGCCGCAAAGCACTGAGAGCAGCAGTAATTACGATCGGCTTGAAGGCGGTGCTGCCGTAGGAGACACACCGTGCGCGCAGTGTTGTCTCTTATAACATTACTAAAACGGAAGCCCTTTCGGCTCGGGCTGAGAATCTAACTCACACAGGGCTGTAGTTCCATGGTCATATAAAGAAAGGCCTGTACCTGTAAACTGGGCGCTGCGCTGCTCCGCTCGGCTAAGCTAGCGGCTAAGCTAGCGGGGAAGCTGCAAATTGATGTCTTTGAAAAGTACGACAGGTCTTCGTAACGTCCCCGGTGTTGAACCCACATACTCCCACACGCTGCTGCTCATATGTCCTGGTGATCGTCCAGGCCGACAATGCTCACTATGGCCCATTTTGGTCGCAAAGCAACAGATGAACATCATGATTAACATTAGCTTTGTTTACTGATGGGTCAAGAGGGGTTACAACAGGTCAAACTGATAGGACAGTTAGAAAGTGCCCTCTGCTGGGTCAAAAGGGAAACTACTTTAAATGCTTATGAGACGGCAGCACATTATTTTATATACTGTCTATGGGCAGCACACAGTCCGAATGGAGAAATACAATTCGAATTCGAACTTTTCACCCCAACTTCGAACGAATGTTCGAACTTCGAATAAAAAGTGACAGCCCTAAAATGTTCAAATGCAACACAAAAAAATTTTTTTTTGAGTTTTTGGCGAAAAGTTGTTTTCCCCGCAATACAAAATAGATAGATAAGATGGAATTATGAGCTGTTAAACGTCCTATCTGGAGCTATGATCATATCAGCAATTAAAGCAATAATACAAGTTCTATTTCAACAAAATAATAGAAAAGTATCAATAGTGATATCAATAAAGACCTGGATGGTTAAGGAGTCTCAAATTGTATCAATATCATTAAAAACTATTAACTATCTCCTGTCATCTGAGAGAAATTATGATGATTTAATTTTTTAACCGTTAGTATTTACCGGTTAAAAATCTTATCGTTGACTGGTTTACCATGGACATCCCTTATATACTGTATAAATGTTTATCATACATTGTATGTTTTTTTTAGTTATCCCAGTTAAGTTTATTTAAATTTTTTTATCATTTAATATTACTTTTAATAGTTCCGGGACGTTGGAGCAATAACCTGGTGTTTTGACACTTCAGTCTGCACTGTGAATTTGAAGTAATGTTCAGTTTTTGAATAAAGATGCGGCATTTACAAATGTTTTTTTTCAATCCGATTAATCGAAAAAATTATCTAGGTTGAAGTAATTGTTTTAAAAGGAGGTGCCACAAGCTACTAACCAAAAAGGGTTCACATACTTTTGCACAGGTCAAATTTTCAGTTGTTGTCACTTTTGATGAATAAATAATGAAAATATATATATTTTTTTTGTGTGTGTCCATTATTTGGAAGGTCTACTTTACATATTGGTATTTGTAAAGCAGATGTTTACATTTACTCAGTTTTTTTTATTTTACTTTAACAATGACCATGTTGGGAGGGTTCACACATTTTCACACAGCACTGTATATGGATTAATACCAGGCGCCGAACTCACCCGAATGTTAGTGCCGCTGGTGGTCCCGGGCTGGCCAAGTACCATTACCGCTGAAGCAGCAACAAGTGCGGGATTATACAACTCCGCGCTTCCATCCGAGCCCGAAGGGTATGGACTGTAACCGCCGCACTAGCCCGACAGGCTCTCCCAGCGCGATACCTCGGATGGATAAGTGGACTAGCTCGTCCACCCATCCATGCCTCCCCAGCGGAACTTCAGCGATAAGAATCCTCTCCGGCCAGCCGATTCCCAAAGACCACGACCTCCGTGGCTCCGCTAGAACAGACGCTTTCTGGCATCAGTCTGCGTAGTCTGGGTGAGTTGCTGCGGGGTTGTGATAATAACTTGAAGTATCAAACAGAAGCTGCTCTCTATGTTTAACATTATAACAAATAGGGGACATAGTAAACTTATATATGGAGTGAAACACATCTGACCAATGAAATATAACATCCCCTTCACTCACGGTGCAAACAGCAACATAAGAAACATTTAGTCCAGGCTCATCCCTTTTTTTCATTAACAGTATAATCCTGTCAGTGTAGTAAACAGTGTAGTTTCCACTGATCTTTATAGTTGATAGTAACTTGAACACTACAACAATATTTCCACATTTTCAGAAGAATGGTGAACAAATCAATATTGTCTATGTATTTTCTTTGTCTTTATTTGCAGGCAATCATTCTGTATTGAGGACTACATATTTTGGGATCTAGGACACAGAATATACTGGTATCACAATCAAGTGGTAGTTAACTTCACTGACTCAGTGAATTTAATAAAAAAAAAACTTTGGATTTAATGTTAACTTAATTTAATCAGACATGCAAACTCGTCACCTTTCGGCGAAATTCGCCGTTTTGGAAACAAAATTGGCCATCTATGTGATTCGTGGAGATCCGTTGAGAAAACATTTTTTGGAGGGGAGGGGGGGGGTCTGATGGCCAGGTGTGTGTGTGGAGCGGAGCGGAGCGGAGCATGGACATGGAGTGACCATAGAGACTAATGCCTCGTTTCCACCGAGTAGAGTGGGTCGGATCGGAGCGGTTCGGTACGGGTAGTTTGGCTTTTCATTTGCCAAAAGTTGGGTAGCGTACGGTTTAAGCGCACCTAACCGCTCTGAGCCGCTCCAAATCTCAGTACTCCTCCGTAGGGGTACTAGCCGCCTGAAAGGGTGCCGAAAATGCGGCGCTACACACTGCCGTCATTTGATTGGGCGAAAGAATCATTTCCGCCATGTGTAGTCACCTCGGCAAGAGTCTTGTGTTTTGCCGAAAATGTGAGCACAGCACTGTTTATTGTGTGGTGTTTTTCCTCGTCAATAAATTAATCAGTTGGTTACACTGTGTCCCACTGCGTAGCTGCCGCAGCCAGCACTGTTTGCTCACTGTCTCTATGAGTTGCACCGAGCCGTCTCTGTGTGTTTACGCCATAGCCTAGATAGTCGTAAATACACGCTCACAACAACACGGGGGGAATAAATAAAAAAGCGGCTGGTTTGACCGAGCAAAAACGAGAGACCGTTGGCTTGACCACAGTTGGTCGATAGAATCATTTCCGCCTTGTGTAGTCACCTCGGCTAGAGTGAAGTGAGTCAGTGTGTTTTGGCGAAAATGTGAGCGCTGCACTGTTTATTGTGTGGTGTTTTTCCTTGTCATTAAATGAATCAGTTGGCTACACTGTGTCCCACTGCTACGATGTCACGAAGCTGCCGCAGCTAGCGCTGTTCGCTCACTGTCTCTATCAGTTGCACCGAGCCTTCTCTGTGCGCTCACAACACGGGGGGAATAAATAAAGAAGCGGCTGGTTTGACCATGCAAAAACAAGAGACCGCTGGCTTGACCACAGTTGTTCCACAGCCCGATAGTTTGACCCACATTCTGGCGGCGGCTATCGCAATCCAGCCTAAACCCCGCCCCACCAGTAAGGGTAGGGTCATACACCCCGCCCTACCAGTAAGGGTAGGGTCGGCGGTGGAAACAACACCGAGATTCTTAAAAGTGAGCTGTCCCACTCTGAGCCGCTCCGACCCGACCCGCTCTACTCGGTGGAAACGAGGCATAACTATGATTGACGGATGTTAACTCCTATCATATGAGCTTTGACGGTCATTTGGCCAATCAGAAACAGTGTTTGTCATTGAGGGGCGGTGACAACAGTCAGTCAGAGCGTCTGCAGGAAAGTTAAATTTTTTTTCCCTCCGAGTCATCGGAGCGTTCAAGTAGCCGCAGTACTATTATTTTACCGTGTTAATGTGCCTACTAGTGTTGCCACCCGTCCTGTTTTCCCAGAATTGTTCTCTTTTTTCAGCAGCTGTCCCGGGAAAAAATAAATCTCTCCCGGGACACAATTTGTCCCGTTTTTTGGAGGGAAATGCCAAAACCTCATTTGATTTCCCTCGTTCAGTAGTTAAGGCCGTTTCACACGGGCCGAGGCGTTTGTTGCGCCAACTAATGCATTCTCAATGGAGAGGCGAGTGGGGCCGGGCAGAGAGAAAGCGCAGCGACAAGCGGGCAGGGGCGGTCTCAACGATCTCGGGGCCCGTTTCAAGATCCAGTGTGGGGCCCCCCACTTTTTTTTATTTTCTTTTTTCTTTTTTTTGATAAATAATGCTTGTGCATGCTCCTGGCGAAAATAGAAAAAAAGATTGTGGAAACCATTTGGTTCATATACAGATTATAAGATAATGGGCCCATGGGCCCAGACTCTTAAAGCCCCCCTCCCCCTCCCCCACTCCTCCCTATCCCTATTCAACAGATAAAGGGTGGATAGCTACTTTTTATGAACAGTATATAACACATTATTAACAGTATTTACACATAGAAAGCTTATTACTGTAGGTGTGAGGGGGCCTTCAAGGCCCCTCATAAAGCCCCTAAAACAGAGCTAATAATGATTTAGTTTTGCACTTGCTTTTCTACTATTCACCTACTAGTTGAGGGGCCCATGATGATCTATTTCCTTATTTTAGGCGACACCTTTTGGACCCTGTTATTGACATGAGTGACTGAGCTCTTTGACAATGCGACATGTAAAGTTAATATCAGTATTTCTGGCTTAGGGCCCCCCTGAGCCCTTGGGCCCCTGGGCCTGGTTGCATGCAATTTTCTTCTCATAGTGCACCAAATTGATGAATTTTACTTTAAAAGGTTGCAATTTTTTCAGGGTTCCCACCTCAGTCTCCTTATATATCCTACTGTAAAAAGCACTGTAGGTGTTTATGGTTATTATGGGTCATTACACTGGTCAGTCTGAACTGGTAGCCTAATAATGGCCGAGCCCTCCGCCCCAAACATCAAGTGTCCCTTTTTTTCCTAAATCCAAGGTGGCAACCCTAGTGCCTACTCGGTTTATGTGAATCACTTTTTAAATAAATTCACGGAGTTTGCCAACCGTTGTTTTACAGCCATTTGCATTGCTTTATGCTCGCGCTGATTAACAGCCGCGGTTGGCGGATTGTCACTGCAGATTAACGTGTCACCTCAAGTTAAAGAGGACCTATGATGCTTTTTGACTTTTATGACCTATAAACGTTGTTATGATGATTCATAGTCATGCTTAACCATACTAAATTATCAAATAATGACTTACATGCATTGCTGACCGTCTGGGGTGTCTGTGCAGAGCACTAAAAACTATTCTAGCCAGTCGAGAAGTCACGTCTTCAAAGTGGTCTACCCTTTCATAATTCGTGACGTCGCATAACACTTTGTGACGTCACCACGCGGATGTTTCCATGTATGGTAATGCTGTCACTTCCCTGTTCGCGTCTGCCTCGCGCCCTTATAGGTCCATGCTCGCGCTTCCCGCCACTGAAAGTGTTCCGGAAGGAAGGTAACCAATCACAACGGAGTGGGGTTTGCAGGGGGGGGGGAAGGGGAGCGGAGATGGCCGAAGCACAGGCGGAGGGAGCGGAGATGGCCAAAGCACACACACTCAAGTGTTGACAGGACGTGCTGGATCGCCAAAATAAGAGAAAGAGCCTCCCAAAAATCTACATAGTTTTTTGTGATGTGATTCGTGTCAGGTTGCTCTATAAGCAGTGTAAAACAAGAAATTAAGACCAGAAAAGTAGTATAATAGGTCCCCTTTAATAATGTGCTTTTGTCTATTGCTGTCTTCACGGTTTTTGAATGGTGCGTGGTGTTCTGGCCGTGCATGTAGGGATTTTAGCAGATCAGCGCCGAAACAACACACTCACCTGCTTCCTCCACTATCGTCTCATTTTGCACCATTATTTTCCTGCGCACGACTGAGGTGTGTGTGTGCGTGCGCGTGTGTGAGTGCGTGAACACAAGATTAACTATGGTGACAGAGTGTATTCTTATGTGTTATATTGATGGTTGTGTAACAAAGATAAGGCAAATCCTGTTTGCCACAATAGAAATAGTTAGTTTATTGTAAGGGAATTTGGTGTGATTGATTTGAGGCTCCATGTTATTTTCTGTCTTATTTAAAGCTGGTTTTGCCAGCATTTTTAACCGTTTTTCTAAGCTGATTTTAACCGTTTTTCTTGGTAAATAGGCTACCTACACACTTTGTATTGTAAACGTCAAGAAGGTTGGCTGACTAACTTGTTTTGCTCATTTTACTATTCATCTGACAACGTTTTTTTTGTCCTTAATTCTCTTCACCAGAATACACCAAATTGCTTCTCTTAAATGTTGAAATCACAAAAAAAATCTTCTGGGGGATGCCCCCAGACCCCCCTACCGTTGTTTGTTTTCGGGCTTCTCACCTTTTTCATGGCTCATGAGTTTGCATGCCTGTTTAATATTCACTAGCACATCTATGTAAATGTTGCACACATTACATAAAACAGTACAAATAGCGCAGCATCATTATGTGCTGCTGAAGGTTCTTATGACGTGAAGTAAGTCTGGCTCTGTGTCCCCCCCAATCAATGAGATATTTTAGATTGGAGTATTTTTAGATGTTTGTGTGTACATCAATGGCTTAACTAAGATCAAATCAGACTTTATTTAAAGATAACCTTTGATACATCAGAGAAACAAATCTAAACGGAGAGTGGTTGATTTCACAAGATCATGATCTCAGTACATTTTCAAATTGCAAAGTGAGCAGTATCAGATTGTCATCAGATATTTCGGCTTGCATCTGCAGAGCATCTCTTTTTAACTTCCCCAGTTCACAGCAGCCACTTGGAAAAGTATTTGTCATTGTGTCGGCTGTTGATGCGCTACGCACTGTTCGAGCTGAAATGTATATACAGTATATCCATTTTTCTTTACTCAGCCCTCAAAGCTGTCATCAATGTGTCTTTTCCATGATAAATAAGCAGAAGAAATAAGCCAGCGTTGCAAAGAGGTCCCCAGTGAACACAGTGCCTCACGGGCAATCCAAACACCTTCATCTACTACTTCTGCAAATTGGTCTGGAAGTTTAAAGCTGAGGTAAGCGTACCTTTCTCATTATGGGGAATGGAGAGCGCTCAGTTTCAATTGTGTACTCATGGATATGACCACACACACACACACACACACCCCAAGCAAAAAAAGGACAAGGATGCCTATAATGCAGATTGACTTCTTTATCCCCTACGGTCCGTCTGTCACTCGGCAACAGAGGTGGCCAGAGATCAATACACCTATAACCTGATATAAAAGAAGGCAGGAGGGTGGGAGGTAGAGAGATGCCTGAGGCCGACATGGTCTATCCCAGATCAGGGTTAAAACCCTTGTGGCCATCTTACAGTGGTATGGTTAGAATGTTTGATGAAGGATAGAAAGAAGAGAATATGGATGACGCTTAATAAAACATAAGTAACACTGTGGCAGTGTGGGGTATTTGAAACCAGATAGCTCAGCGCTAACCAGCTTTGAGGAAGAGATGACTAACTTCACCAAATGGTGTAAAGACAACTTCCTGGCTGTTAATGCAAATAAAACGAAAGAAATGGTAATAGATTTTAGACGTCATAAAAGTGAGATCCCTAAAAGTGCTGGGAAAGTTTATAATGTGCTTCATTTAGCGAAGATTATCTCAACTGTTATAGACTAATATGACCCCATTGAACAACATGGGACGCGTGACAAAATCTCTATCCGGCGCGAAAGCCCTGAAATTTACCACAATAGGTGACACTAGTATCACACTAGGGAATGAGACTTTTTTTCCCCTTATAGATATCTTCATACATTTCTACCAGATTAATCCTCATATTAACAAACATACTTTTTGTATTACACTTTTGTCTAAAAATTAAAATAAAATAAAATGTGCAAATTAGGCAATATCTCATTAAATATGCATAGCGTACATATAAACTCTTTAGTAGAATTCCTGGATTCGATTTGTATGCACTTCATTTAGCGAAGAATATCTCAACTGTTATAGACTAATATGACCCCAGTGAACAACATGGGATATGTGTCAAAATCTCTACCAGGGACGAAAGTCCTGAAAATGACCACAGCAGGTTACACTAGTATCACACTACGTGGTGAATGGGACTTTTTTTTCCCTTTATAGATATCCTCCTACTTTTTTATCGGATTAATCTTCATATTATGAGAAATACTTTTGTATAACACTTTGTCTAAAACATTTATTAAAATATGCAAATTAGGCAATATCTCATTCAATATGCGTACATACAGTACGTAATAGGTTGACTGTTTTTTTAGCCATTTTCATTATATATCAAATCAGAATGTTTACACTCTTCTATGACCTTATAATCATTGTCATTGTGAACATGGTGATCCCCTCAGAAAAGCTGTAACTTCAAGGGTTTATATGTACGCATATTTGATGAGACATTGGCTAATTTGCATATATATATATACAAACTTTTAGACAAAGTTTAATACAAAAGGTATTTCTCTTAATATGAAGATTAATCTGGTAAAAAAGTATGAGGACATATATAAAGGAAAAAAAAGTCCCATTCACCACGTGGTGTGATACTAGTGTCATCTGTTGTGGTCATTTTCAGAACTTTTGCCCTGGATAGAGGTTTTGTCACACATCCCACGTTGTTCGCTGGGGTCATATTAGTCTATCACAGTTGAGATATTCTCCGCTAAATGAAGCGCATACAAAACTTTCCCAGCACCTCCACTACAGCACTTTAAATGACAAAACAATTGAGAGGGTTAGTAGCTATAAATACGTTGGTATTGATATTGATGACCAACTCAAATTTGAGATATGCACTACGTCTAAGGTAAAAAAACTACTACAACGGATGTTTTTTCTACGTAAGCTGAACTGCTTTCAGGTGGACTGTATTGGTAATGGTAATATTGTGTATCTAGAATTAATTTTAGATCTTTAAGTCCATCTCATGAAAAATGGGAGCAAAAACAAAAGTGTTGCCTTTATATTTTTGTTGAGTGTATGTAGGAGGTTCCAACTTAGCAACCGTGGCATTAGTCTGGCTGAACCGTTTCCGCCAGCGTCTATTGGCGCTGGCGTTGGCTAACAACGCTTCGCCTCCATTTCCTGTTGCTGGCGTTCCCGTATTGAGTTCCCCCTCAAACTAGGAAACAATTCGCTCACAGTCAACCTGTGTGCTTCTGTGCAGTTCTCTCCCTCTCTCTCTCTCTCACACACACACACACACACACACACACACACACAGGGTGTGAGAAGTCACATTACTGTAGACAGAAATAAAGTGTGGCGATACTTTGGGATAATAATATCGGCGACGGTGGTCCGGGACACTGCGCAGCCTAGCCTAGCCTAGATGTCCAACTTCATTGTACAACTTCCCCCGGGCAGAAATACCCTCATAAACTCTGGAAAATGAAGCGTGGTGGTTTGGATTGAGCACCGGACCTTATAACCAGCTATATTAAGATCCGCCGTTCCCTTTCTTTGGTGATTTACAGGACACCGGGCCGCCGATGATAATGTTACCAGCGATAACACTGCGTGACTACATGGCTAGTTAATTCCGGTTAAGTTATCCCGTGAGCTCCTCGGGGGCTGAAGTGTATGGTGTCTTGACATGCTGGTTAGAAAGCAACATACTATGTGTATTCCTTTTGTCTTTAATAGTTTTTTTGTGGCGTTTGCGGGTTAGATTTAGCCATTTCTCTGACAGCCTCTGGACGTGAAGATGTTCCATCAGAATAAGTTCCCCCCCCCCGGCACTATTTTGCATCGACACCACTGCTGTTTCCCGGGGTTAGCCCCGCCCTAGATGATTGTGATTGGTTTAAAGAAATAAAAACAGGCCAGCCCAGTTTCCCCCCCGAATAGACGGCTCTAAACGGTGGGCTTCCAGACCATACTACTTGCTGTAGTTTGGTCTGGCTTCGCGAGACTACCATGGCATTAGCAGGCTGCTGCAAAGGTCAATCAGAACTAAAAGGTTTAGCTTGTCATTTGTCCCCTCTGCTATTAGACTTTTTAATGACAGACACAGGTCAAGATCATAAAATCTGTGTTTTTCTTTTACTGTTTTTAATTTGATTTTTTTGAATGCTGTTTTTAGGCCTGCTACTGATTCACTGATGAACTGAACTATTTATTCTTAAATGTTGTTGTTGTTTTTGGTGTGTGTGTGTGTGTGTGTGTGCCCACTTGTATGCCTATGTGTCTTAAATGTGCTGCACTTTTGACCATACAAATTTCCCAACTCTGGGCTAATAAAGTATACTTTGACTTTGGCAATGAGACAGAAGCTGATACACATACCTGTCAACACTCCCGTTTTCCCCAGGATTCTCCCTTATTATAGCGTTCTTTCGTGCTGTACTCCCTTTAGAATATGTTCCCATAAATCTCCCATATTTTTTACCTTCATTTATTCATTTAAAAAAAGAAAATAATAATCCCCTCCGATACAGCAGGGGGCAGAATAACAAGTTGTTGAACAGGCTACAACATAAGCCCTAACGGATTCGAATGTAATACACAGAATACAAAGAAGAAGATGAAAAGCACAAGGGGAGGGAGAGAAGGTAGAACGAGAGCCAGGCAGGATGGCCAAAAAGCTAAAAGTTTGTGTAAATATCTTGACAAAAGGAATGAAGTTTTTCCCCATAAGAACAGTCGCCGGTTTTGTCAATTATGTTTCACTAATTTAAAAAATAAATGATTGGAAGATGAACATGTTAATTATTGGAGAATCCACTTTTGAGTATAGTTGTCATCTCCTAATTGATTTAATAAGAGTCATTTCATAGAAATTGCAAATGAATGAAAGCATAAAGATATCAGATTTAAGTTAAGATAAAGAATGAATGGTTAGGCTACTAGGTTAGATTGCTATGAAATATTCATATCAATTTCTTAACTTTTAGTTTTGTAATATCTTCAAATAGACTATGTTGTCCGATTAGGGCATACAACTTTGTTTGGATGAAATTACAAAATACGTAAACCTTATTTTTTTTTTTTTTTTTTTTACTATGGCCGGTTAACTATTAAAATACATGTTAAAAGGTTAAAATGACATGTTTAAATTACATCTACCCTTTTTTTTATTCTGGGGGAGGACCCCCATTTACCATTGGCCAACCAATGCTGATGGGTAACTGTAGGCTCATATTGTTAAATTGTGACTAGATCTAAATCATAAATATACCCTACTAAATGTGCCTAATTTATAAGCATTTTGTCTTTTATTTTATTCAATGCAGGGATTTTCACAGCATTTCACTTCCAACCAAGTTTCTGATCCCACCTTATTGTAGTTAGCCTACTTTTAAGAGGCTGACTATTGGGGATCTTAGGATTCTTGTACCCTTGTCTAAAAATTAAAGGAGTATGCGGTCAGGTGTGTGTGTGTGTGTGTGAACTATAGATGTTGTTACAATGTTGGACACTCGTGCCAAAGCATCAAATAATGAGGTAGCTGCATTTGGATGTGAGCCCTGCAGGCTGTTGTGGTTGACTCTGCACTGCTCTGTCATATCAAGAGGTTCTAGCTCACAGTGTACAGGACTTCTCTGTCATGGTCATGCCCCTACACACAGGCTGTGTTCGGAAAGCCATACAAACGTCCTCCCTCCTACATACTCAACAGCTATATACTTCATACTGTCTACTTAAAGATCGATTGTGTACGCAAGGTGCGTCGAAACGTTCACACTGAAGTATACTCAAGAGATAAATAATTTATTCTTCTTCTTATAAGATTCCGGATGTTTAGACACTGTTTAGCATATTATCGCCCTCCACAGGTTAGATATTGAACTACATCTTTACATACAGTCCTGTGTTGAGCAGGAAATGCAGAATTTTTAATAAAGAATTTAACACTAGAAATGCCAGCGTTCTCTTTATAACAGGGTTATTCAATAGGCGGCCCAATTCAATTGGTGCACAATTAATGTACTAGCACGCGCGATGTGTGCTTTTGCATGGTCATAACTGTGCGAAAGGCCGCGATCTGCAGTAAATAAATGTGCACATGTGTCTCCAAGCGTTTCTCTATCAGCTGCTCTGTGTATGCAGCTTTGCGCGCACAATTGTACCGCAGTGTAAGTGTATGGTCCATTATTTGTATTTAGTGTGTCTGCATAATATTGCACCAGTAGAACTTTGCTTTGTACTGTCTGCATGTTTGCACAAAATGTGTACCTTCATATAGCAAACAAAATTGCACATCTGTAAAGTCAGTGTCTGTAGTTTTTTTGTATTCAAATAAGCAGTTGTTTATTTCTGTACTGTGCATTGGCATCTTTGAGCAAAATACAGCCACAATTCTCACATGACCCTGGACAGTGACCCCTTGGCAAACACATATTTGGGGGGAAACACTGTAAGGTGTTGCACTTAGAGTAGCCTACATTTATTTCTATGTTTTTTGATAAGCTGTTGCACTCTTAGTAAACCTAGGCCTACCTGTATTTTGATAAGCTGTTGCACTTACAGTACATTTATTTCTATGTATTTTGATAAGCTGTTGAAGAGTTAACCTATTGTGTTTTCCTGAACTGATAAGATTGTTAAACACTTAAACAACAGGCAGCCTATGTTAATCAAATTTTTTTTTGATAAGCTGGTGAACTATATTTTATAAAATAAAGACAATATATGCACTCCTGTCATTGTAGTGTTTTACAGTATATGTAGCTATTGATGTGATGCTCATCAATTTTAGGCATTTTTTTCTGGCCCCTCATTTTGGATCATTTCCACCAACCGGCCCCCATTCAAAATTAATTGAATAGCCCTGCTTTATAGGCTACCTATAACTGCCACACGGGTCAAATCTACCCATGCATTTCTAGTGTAGTATAAAGTCATAAATGAGTTTGTTTAATCCTCATTTGTGTTTTAGACCTCTTGTTTTATAATGTAAGTATTTTTAAGAGCACTAATCACATTTCGTGGTGACTCAGAAATTAAACTGAAAGTAGATATAATATCGCCAATAAATGAAAACAGATGGTCAAAACAGTGTCCAAATGAGCTAAAATCTTAAATACAATAAACAGTAACATGGCACACTTATTTTTAGGTAAGCTCTAATTGAGTATTCATGAATTTTTTCACACGTTTACATGTTTTCTCAGACGCTCTCTGTCCGGCTCATCAGACAGCACTCAGCTGTCAGTTGAGCTGGACGAGCCGCGGTGTGTGGAACAGTGATCTGTTCTGATCTCTCTCCACTATCAGACTGGCATCACTCATTTCACTTTGTAACTCTAATGTTGTTAGGTATTTATCTTCATCTCTTATCTATTGTAAGAGTTTATGAATGACTGCACGTACAGTTGTCAGATCGCTTGACCCCAAACAATTGTTGCCTAGCAACTTGCTCTAAAATATTTCATTTTCCTGTGCGGGTAGAATTGACCTAGTGCGGCTGTTCTAGGTATAAATGACTGTTTTTTTTATAATCCAGATTAATTGTGACATTACTTAACCATAGGGAGAGCATCACACCACAATATTAGGAAAAATCAAATACTGGGGGGCTTCAATATTTTATAAAAGTATAGTTATTGGCATTGAAAAACCGCCAGGGGTAAAATTGACCCCGTGGCGGTTCTAGTTCTAGTGTCATTTGAAAAGACGCAATGCATTGTGGGGCGGTTGAGTAGGAAAAGTAACCTGTCGATCGATACCCAAACTCTTCCCGAAAGTTAATATACATCCGGGCATTTCTTGCCTACCCAAACTCATATACACAACCGTCACATACTCAAATTGATGTCAGAATGAGTATGAGTAGGACGTTAGTATGGCTTTCTGAACACAGCCACACAATGTTTCCCCAACCCACCTACTCTAATTGACTGTTCAAACAAATTCCACCAGCATGGCTGTGTGGTCATTAAAAAGAATCAATAAATCAATTCATATCCGCTGGCCCATTCCAGCAGCCCAGCTTTTGTGGGGCTTCCCCATCAGACTAGTGCATTCTGTGCAGGCCCCCAGAGATAGCACCTGCTACCGCAATCCAGCAGTGCCCAGTGGCCAAGCCTGGTATTGCAGTTTGGCAGGTCCTGGGCCCAGAAGCAGATATCACCGTTCAGTCCAATACACGCGGGGAAGAGAAACTGTGTACAAAGACGGGGTTGCAGCCTAATGAAAATCACAGAATAGAAACCCTTAAAAAGCTTTCTGATACCAAATGGTCAGCGCACGCTGTTGCAACCAAAGCCTTGTGTCAGAATTATGTTGGTATTGTAGTGGTTGTAAGCTATGGACAACTCTGTGCCGCCAAACACTGCGGTGCGCCCTCACCTTTTCAGGTGCCCTTTAAAGCGCCGGATTGAAACACGGTTGAAGGACCCTGACGCGTCCTATAAAAGCGCCCCCACGGCGTTGGTCGGCCTCTCTTTTCGGCGTCTGCTGACTATATAGAGACAAGTAGCGTTGTACAACCCTCAGGATTTTCTTTCGTCCTACAAACAACCACCACGTTTTTTTCTACAAAAGTTTCATCAGCGGCCGCGGTGATTCCAGAATAATGAAGTGTTTTGTAAACCGTTCCTGTGGAACATTAAGAGAAGAATTCGGACCCAAAAAGGTGGTTAACCCGATAAACCAACCTTTTTGAACATAGGAAGCACAAGCCAAGTGATTCGTCCCCTCTCGCAGCCTCCACGCAGATTCAGCTGTGCTCTTTCCTGCGATCTGAAAAGCCGGCCCCGACCGTCAAGCGTCTTGAGCCTGAATTGGACCACCGTCTAGCCGACATCGTGTGTGTGTAGCCCCGACCGAAGAAGGATCGGCCTACGCGCATCAAAACGGAGACGAGTACTAAACACGTTGGGGCGTGATTTGTCAAGTAAGGTTTTGGCATTATTTAACCTGGGCAGATGTGTTTAGATATTATTACTTTTTAAAGTGTTGAACAATACTGTTTTATTTTTGAGCTTGTGTTGCTATTCGATTGGCTTGGTTTTATTCCCCTCTGGCTGCCCCTTTTGTGGAGGACGGGAAAAGCTTTGCTTGGTTTATTTCACTCCACGAGTGATGCAGTGTTGAAATTTTGCTCTTAAACCTCAAACTTTTCTTATTCCAGCGCTCAAGCGTGGCTTTCCTTCTCTCCCTCTTCTACACTCATACCCATGTTAGATCCCCTTTTCGTAATCTTGAACAGATAGAATTTGGGTAAGGATCGGGGATAGTCTGATTTTAAAGGGTGCGGGGTGATTTTGAAATTTCCCGCTTTAGTCTACCCCCCCCCCCCTTCTTTGTTCCTTTTGTTCGGAGTTAGGCGCCATTTTGAGTGCTTGTGGTCGTTTCTTCCCCCTTTCGGTTGAAGGTAGAATAGCCTATTCTAACCCCCACTAGCCTTTTGGGCAGGGCTGTACACTTATTTTTTTAGGAGGTAGCACTGGTGCTAGCAAGCAAAAAAATTCAGTAGCACAAAATTAAATTTGGTAGCACACAAAGTATGATCGAAAACCTGCATAACCTTAACCCTTGCATTTCGCTCTAATTACCCTTGAGCATGTTATCTTGGTCTCATTTGAGATTCTCAATTAATATTATATCCTAGTGTGTGCAGTAATAATTATGGAAAAATTAATAGGGGTGCACTGATTGCAATTTAGACAATATAATCTAACCTGCCAATTGCAATTTTTTGCTGATTCAGAATTATTATTATTATAATGTCCTTCTGTTAATTAAAACCAAACTTTAAAACATTAAACATAGCCTATTAAATATATAAGTATGCATATTGGTACAATTTAGGATAAATTAAATAGGTTGTTGTGAATGTGTTGGGAGTAGCTTTTTAGTGGCTTATTTAAAACTTTGTTTAAATAGACTAGGCTACTGTTGACTGCTCTCTGCAGCTGAAGGAGTTGCCTTTCAAGCTAGAAAAAAGCGCTAACTTCCTGTTCTTACCGGCTCAAAATAAAAGTCAACTCACGTTTGGCTAGTAACAGGCTTTTAATGTGAAGGCACACAGGAAATGTTGTGTTTGTACACGCGCTAACTTAACTGCGGTAATGTGCCGTCTCTTTCCGGTTATTACCGTTTGGTGAAGTTTTTATACATATAATCGCTGCACGAGCACAGATCCCAGGACACATATCTTTCACCAGCCAAAGTGGAGGGTGGACTCAATAACTTACTTGCCTAAGTCTACATTTACCCCCATTTGGAGCGTTAATGTAGAGCACTCTAAGCAGTGTTGTGCAGCACTCCTCTGTGTTTCAAAGACAGCCTCTCCTCATTAGCAGCCTGTCGCATGAGTGCGAATGGACTAGTATTCATCATCGCACATGATCAATTTCAGTAGCAAATGCGATCAAAACTGTCGCACTGTACAGCCCTGCTTTTGGGCCTTTCGCCCCTCCCTTTACCTTTGGTAAAGGTCTATTTACACGCCCACTAGTCTCACTGATCGACTCACTAGCTCCCCCGTTCGTTTTGATTCCCTTTCGGGTCATAAGTCACGTGGAAGCTCCCCTCCCTTTTCCTACTTTCTTATTCGCTCACCCACTCACTTACACACACACACACACACACAATCACACCTACCTACACCCACACACATACTGACACTCGTGTTTGGATATTGATAATAACATTGTTCTAGACCAGCGGTATTCACTCTTTTTTTCAGGAGAGCCGCACTGACAGGACAAAGTCAACAGGAGAGCCATTTTTACCGCAAAGTATCAAAAGCTATAAATCCAGTTATAAGCATGCCTGCTTATTAATACGTAATTCCTGAACCAGTGTTTCCCACAGAATTTTGTGAAACTGAGGGAACCCAGTCCTAAGGTGGGTCCGGGGGCATGCTCCCCCGGAAGAAAATTTGGTACCTTTTGGAGGTGCACTGGTGCACTTTTGGAGGAAAATTAAGAGTTGTGTGACTGTGTACTATTATCTGGAATATCTGCAAATAGAAGCTTGGCGAGCCGCAAGACGCTTCTTTTATTAAGTTTAAGTGTATTTTCTTTTTGCTTGTTTAAAACGAATGTTACCTTAAGTTTCATTGTGGTTAACATAAACTTGCTTATAGTGTAACCATAAGTGTTTTGTGATTTATTTGTGTGGATATTATTGGGAAATCAACAACTAATAAGTCAAGAATTTTTCAGCCTTCAGTGTTATGGTCATATTACCAAATTTATAATAATAATTAATTGATTACATTATTTTATGGAAATGATCATTGTGACTAGGATTTATTAATATAACTAATCAACATTTGAGATTAAATCATTGATAAAACGAGACAAACTTGCTATATTTGCTTTCCTAAGTGAATCGCTGGTGCCCCAAACTTTGAACTTTGATACATTATTAAGGTATTATTAATCTTCAGATAATTTCTAATAGCAAAATTAATCTGAACCACTTGTTACCGCTACAGTATCCAGCAGTCATTACTCAACATTGCTGATGATAATGAGCACCAGAATCCGAGCACAAGAGAGGAGGCCAGGGTACTGCACAAAACCATGAAGAAACTGGACATTGCATTAATGTGCTAAATGTGGAATGCAACGTTTCCAGGGTGGGAGCACTGCACTACAGGCAGTGGAATTGGACCTGTGCAATGCTGTGGATCTGGTTCGGATATTACGCGACTATGTGGCAGGCCTACTGGATAAGTTCGACAGCTTTGAGAGTCTTGCAAAAAACATGTCCCTGACTGTGTCTGAGGAATACAAAGTGGACACTCAATGAAAAAGAAAGAGACAGGTTGACGAGTCATCTGTGCCTGAGTGAGCTGTCAGGCTGCAGACGATTCTGTGCATCGTCTTCATTGTTGTGATTGACCGGCTAGTGTCAGAGATAGACCGAAGACATCAGTCATATAATGACATATGAAAACTTCGGGTTTTTGAACAGATTCCACTCGCTTTTCCCCCAAAACCGCCGCTAAGCAGCGATGAGCCTGCAGAAGAAATACCAAAGTGACTTGGAAGAAGATTGTGTGGAGGAAGCTGTACAGTTTGGGAGTTTCTGCAGCATGAGAAGGCGAGCATCATGTCGGCAGGGGAGTTACTGAAAATGTTGAGACTCCATACAGTGTTTCCTAACACAGAAATTGCGCTGAGGCTCTTCTTGACCATGCCAGTAACCAATGCCAGCGGAGAGCGCTCATTCTCTGAACTGGCCATGGTCAAGAATAGGCTTCGATCAAGCATGCTGCAAGAAAGAGCAAGCCATTGAATATGACATTCTTCGTCAGTTGGATTTTGAAGACATCATCAAAGCTTTCTCGACCTCCAAGTCCAGAAGAAATAACTTCTAAAAAGGTAAGACAATGTTATGTATTGCGTTCCAGTAGACTGTGCAGGTTTTAAATGGTTGTTGTTACAGATTATTTTATACTGTTCTGTTCTAATGTGAATGTTAATCAGATCAGATTAGTGTCATCTTCTGATACCTGGCATTTAGGGCATATGTCGCTGTCCATGGTGCCAAAATGTGTGTGCGTGTGTTTGTTGATACTGACAGGTGTTTCTTGTTTTGCTCCTTAGGGAGCATAATAAGCAGCAACAATAAGAAAAGGTCAGGATAAAGGTAAAGACAAAGAAAAGACTAATTAATGGTTCATTGAATCTTAAATGGCTGTCCCGAATACCATTTTACAGGCTTCGAATACTCACAGATTTTCCGAGTGAGTATTCAAAAACTTGTTATAAAAAAACACACCATCAAACAACATAATCCCAGTGTACTTCCTAAAACCGAGCTTGTGGCACAGGACAGTAAACTGCGTAGTCTGTTAATTATTTAATAACTTTCGAACGGTTATAAAGTCAGAGTTCCTTACTCCTTCCTTACTTTTATAATATATTCTTCCTCCATCTCTGGTTCCCTACTGCGCTTGGTGCTGCTTTTAATTTGCCTCGCTCTGGCAACGTCAGTAGTCTACAGCTGGTGTATCACCGGTTTCGCTTTGAAAGGTCAGCGGCCAACTAGGTCAAAGTTCAAATAATTTTATAATTTATTTTAAAAAGAACGATACATTTGTATTTTAACAATTGTTGTATATACAACGTGTTTATTTGCTGACAACATAAAGTGCAGTTTAACTCTTTCCCCGCCAGAGTTATTTTTAGTAGTTGCCAGCCACTGCCAGCATTTTGACAAAAGTTTGTTGCGATTCAACACCCAAAGAATATTCAGTTTTATAAACATATAAACATGGAGTATACCAACATAAAGATCAGAGCTTGTAGTTTTTGATACAAAAAACTAGCATCTTTAATGTAATGTGAAGTGGAGAAGAATTTCCCTTTGGGGACAATAAAGTCTATCTAAAATAAACTTTTATTTTAGATGCTTTTCTTTTTTTTACGAACACTTGAACATCGGTCGTTTGCATCAAAAAAGCCTCTTTATAGACAAAAAGCTGAGAAAACAAGGTTTTTGTCAAAGCATTTTCAAGCTGAAAATCTACTTTGAATATCTGTTTTTAGTTTTTTCTCACTCACACATGACAGCTTCAAGTTTCATTTCACCCTATACAAAGAAAAACAACTAGAAAATCCCGCAGATATTTTGAAAGTACGGGCCGCCCTGCGCAGGCCGCCAATCCCCGTGTCGGCGGCGCCCCGCCCTTCGGCCGGGCCCGAAAGCTTCTACGAACCTCCGGTGTGCGGGGCGTGGCCTCTCAAACTTTCCTCAGTCGGGGCTTAATAACAGCGCCCCCTTGCGGAAATTACAAAAAACTGTCCGAGAGGCTATATTGTAGAGCACCATGAGCTGTGCAAGTGTAATCAATTTCAAGGCAATCAGAGTCAGGTGACTTTTGTGGCGCCCCCTATGGGTTAATCTCGATAAGCTTCGAGGGACATGCTACCACATGACTTCTGCACATACCCATCAAGTTTGATGATGATAGGCCCTATGGTTAAGGAGTTATGGCCAATTTGTTAATAAGCCCCGCCCCTGTGTAAACGTTTTTGGCAATGGCGACAAAAAAAATAATCATGGCTGACCATTGATGCCGGTAACGCGTTACTTTGTAACGCGTTACCGGCATCGGACCTCTTTTTTCAGTAACGAGTAATCTAACGCGTTACTATCTCCAAACCAGTAATCAGATTAAAGTTACTCATCAAAGTTACTGTGCGTTACTTTTTCTGTCATTTTCCTTAGTGAAACATTTTACATAAATGCACGAATGACTGCGATTGCGATTTAATGTTAATAATTGTGCGCGTATGTGTCTCTATACGCTCCAACTGCTCCAACCGCTCCTTTCGTCTTTTTGGTAGCGCCCCTCGTCTCTGACATGCAGCGCGCGCTGTGTGTGTGTGCAGTAGCATTACGGCCGAGTCTAAGCTGAACTGTGGCACAAAACAAATGTTTCCCCCCCCATGAAATATAGCGTCTGCTATGGGGATATTTAGGATTCGGGTACGGTGACTTTGAAGAGATAGAAGTGTTTAAAACTTGGCAATTTATAGTCACGTGGCGACCGGTGGCCGCATACACCCAGTCTATCAACACATGAGACATCGTAGAGAAAAGTCAAATTTATGCATGAGAGTCAAGGGCCAATCACGTTAAGTTTAAAGACACTGCTACTGTCTTTGCACTTTGGAGGAATGCATTTATTTTCATGGGGGAAAAAAGTTTTTTTTTATTACATTTTTCAAACCATAATTTTTATTATTTTGAAAACAGTATGCCTATAGGCTACTAGCCTACAAGCTTTATTTTATATATTTTCAATGATTCTTCTTCTCTAGCTAGACGCTCTGGAGATAATACCAATTGGACTATTTTTAGACAATTTAGGAATAAGTGTACAGCCATGGTCAGGAAAGCCAAATCCGAATATTACCTTGAATTAATCTCCGACTGCTACTCTAACCCTGCACTATTTTGGAAAGCTGTGAACTATAATAAAAACAATTCTAGCACAGTTCCCACTCAGATCAAATTAAATGGTCACACTCTCAATGATCAAAAAGAGATTGGCTTAGCTTTTAATAAACATTTTGTAGCTGCTGGTCAACTCTTTCAAAATGGAGGTTGTACACCTTCTACAACCAGTAGTAACGTACCGCCTGTCTCTCAAACTCCTTTCAGCCTTGATCTTCTTCCCACAAGTGTTGTTGTAGATGCGCTCCTCGCCATCAACCCCAAGAAGTACATGGGAGAGGACAATTTGGACCCGTTTTCAATCAAGCTTTCGACACATATAATATCAAAACAAATAACCCATATTTTTAATCTTTCCATCTCCTCTGGAATAGTTCCTAAAATTTGGAAAAAAGCTCACGTAATTCCTTTACATAAAGGTGGTGACAAAAATAATCTTAATAACTACAGGCCAATTTCCAAACTCCCATGCCTGGCAAAAATTCTAGAATCACTTATTAATAATCAGTTAAAAACATTTCTAACTAGTGCTTCCATTTTGAGCCCATTCCAATCTGGTTTTAGGGCAGGCCACAGTACTGTCTCTGCTGTGACTTTGGTTGTAGACAACATTGTTACAGCATTAGACAAGAAAAAGCACTGTGCAGCACTTTTTATTGATCTTTCAAAGGCCTTTGATACTGTTGACCACCATTTGCTTTTACAGAGGCTGCATGACATTGGCTTTGATCATTCTGCATGTAGCTGGTTTAGGGATTATCTCTCTGATAGACAGCAGTCAGTTAAACTCGGGAGATACCAATCTGAGTTTTTAACTGTTACAAATGGTGTCCCACAAGGCTCAATTTTAGGTCCAGTTCTTTTCACAATTTATATAAATAACATTGTTTCATCGCTAAAAAACTGTCATGCCCATCTATACGCTGACGACACAGTACTGTATTGCATTTCCGATTCGGTGCACCAATCTATTCAGAACCTACAAAGCTCTTTTAACACCCTGCAGGACTGTCTAGTGGACCTCAGGCTGGTTCTAAATACAGACAAAACCAAATATATGTGTTTCTCCAGAGCAAGAACTACAAATTTGAATGATTTTAATATTTTTACAAATAATGGATTCTTAATTGAAAGAGTCACAGAGTACAAATATCTTGGCATCTGGTTAGATGATAAACTAACTTTTAATTTTCATATAAAAAATCTTGTTCGTCGACTACGACAAAAAATTGGCAATTTTTATAGGAACAAAACCACCTTCCCTTTATTTAGTAGGAAAAGGATTATTGAAGCAGTTTTCATGTCTGTCCTTGATTACGGTGATGTGGTTTACCGGCATGCATCACATTCATGTCTTAAACTCCTGGACTCTGTTTTTCACTCTGCTTTAAGGTTCATCACAGGAGATGCTTATGACACACACCATTGTCTTTTATATGAAAAGGTTGGGTGGTCCTCCCTTAAAGAGAGACGTGACGCACATTGGCATATTTTAATTTACAAAGCCTTGACCGGGAAGCTTCCTCGTTACTTAACTGAATTGCTGCAAATCTCAGATGGGCTTTATCAGACCCGCTCCACTGACATGCTTATGCTTTATGTCCCACAAGCCCGGTCTGAGCTAGGAAAGACAGCTTTTAGCTTCAGTGCCCCTGACTCCTGGAACAACTTACAGCAACAAATTAAACTAAATAACTTCATATCCTTTAACCAATTTAAACAAACTATTTTAAATCTGCCAAACTCTACCTGTAACTGTTTTAATTAGGCTATATTGTACTCTCACCCATTTAATTTTAATTGCTACCACTTAATTTCACCACTGTGTAAATGTTTCAATTGTTTTTCTCTTCACCTGTTGTTGTGTATTTGATGTATTTGCGTTGAATATTGTTAATGTATTGTTGTTTTTCCTTTGAATTTGTTTGAACTCGACGTCATTGTAAATGAGGGTCACCCCTCAATTGGTCTCTCGAGGATAAATAAAAGTTAAATGAAATGAAAAATGAAATAATATGTGCATGTTTTAAATTGCAATATATGGGTTTCAAAACCTGTAAAGTAACGTTTAAAGGAACTTGTAATCTGACTTAGTTACTTTTAACATCAAGTAATCAGTAAAGTAACTAAGTTACAATTACAAGGAGTAACTAGTAATCAGTAATCGGATTACTTTTTCAAAGTAACTGTGGCAACACTGTGTCTGACCCCTATTGTCCGAGAGGCTATATTGTAGAGCACCATGAGCTGTACATGTGTAAGACATTTCAAGTCAATCAGAGTCAGTGGGCATTTGTGGCGCTCCCTGGGTTAATCTCGATAAGCTCCAACGGACATGCTACCACATGACTTCTGCACCTACCCAGAAAGTTTGATGATGATAGGACCTATGGTTAAGGAGTTACGGCCAATTTGTTGATAGGCCCCGCCCCTGCGTAAACTTTTTGGTCTATGGCGGCCATTTTTTCCAAGTTGTCCTACTAATCTTTTACGGGTATGTTTATTGTAGTCCCCCGGGGCTTCACGAAAATTTGGTATTGATACAGTAAAATTCCAGAAAGTTGTGGATAACACCCTGTTTTTCAGTTTATGCTAATTAGCGGGAAATATTCCATGAAGGATTTTTATGGTCCCAGAGGCTTTTTTGTAGAGCACCCTAACATACACCTGTGTGAAAAATTTCAAGTCAATCGGAGTTACGGTGTGCGGGGCATGGCCTCTCAAAGTTCTTTCAGTCGGGACTTCATAACAGCGGAAATTCAAAAAACTGTATAATAGCACACCCCTTGGGGTGGGGGCGCACGTTGTGTGAAATTCTTGCATGTCTACGTGTAACGGGTGGGAGGAGTAGCAGCTAGAAAATGTGGCGGAAGAAATAAGAAGAAGTAAGAAATAGAAGAAGAACTAGAAAATCCCGCGGAGATTTTGAAAGTACGGGCCGCCCGTGTAAATCGGGGAAGCAAAAAAATCACGGCTGACCCCTATGGTCCGAGAGGCTTTATCGTAGAGCACCATGAGCTGTACATGTGTAATCAATTTCAAGTCAATCAGAGTCAGGTGACTTTTGTGGCGCCCACTATGGGTTAATCGCGATAAGCTTCGAGGGACATGCTACCACATGACTTCTGCACCTACCCAGCAAGTTTGATGATGATAGGACCTATGGTTAAGGAGTTATGGCCAATTTGTGGATAGGCCCCGCCCCTGTGGCGCCCCCTATGGGTTAATCGTGATAAGCTTCGAGGGACATGCTACCACATGACTTCTGCACATACCCAGCAAGTTTGATGATGATAGGACCTATGGTTAAGGAGTTATGGCCAATTTGTGGATAGGCCCCGCCCCTGTGGTGCCCCCTATGGGTTAATTGCGATAAGCTTCGAGGGACATGCTACCACATGACTTCTGCACATACCCAGCAAGTTTGATGATGATAGGACCTATGGTTAAGGAGTTATGGCCAATTTGTGGATAGGCCCGCCCCTGTGGTGCCCCCTATGGGTTAATCGTGATAAGCTTCGAGGGACATGCTACCACATGACTTCTGCACATACCCAGCAAGTTTGATGATGATAGGACCTATGGTTAAGGAGTTATGGCCAATTTGTGGATAGGCCCCGCCCCTGTGGTGCCCCCTATGGGTTAATTGCGATAAGCTTCGAGGGACATAACATGACTTCTGCACATACCCAGCAAGTTTGATGATGATAGGACCTATGGTTAAGGAGTTATGGCCAATTTGTGGATAGGCCCGCCCCTGTGGTGCCCCCTATGGGTTAATCGTGATAAGCTTCGAGGGACATGCTACCACATGACTTCTGCACATACCCAGCAAGTTTGATGATGATAGGACCTATGGTTAAGGAGTTATGGCCAATTTGTGGATAGGCCCCGCCCCTGTTGCGCCCCCTATGGGTTAATCGCGATAAGCTTCGGGGGACATGCTACCACATGACTTCTGCACATACCCAGCAAGTTTGATGATGATAGGACCTACGGTTAAGGAGTTATGGCCAATTTGTGGATAGGCCCCGCCCCTGTGGCGCCCCCTATGGGTTAATCGCGATAAGCTTCGAGGGAAATGCTACCACATGACTTCTGCACATACCCAGCAAGTTTGATGATGATAGGACCTACGGTTAAGGAGTTATGGCCAATCTTCGATAGGCCCCGCCCCTGTGGCGCCCCCTATGGGTAAATCGCGATGAGCTTCGATGGACATGCTACCACATGACTTCTGCACATACCCAGCAAGTTTGATGATGATAGGACCTACGGTTAAGGAGTTATGGCCAATTTGTGGATAGGCCCCGCCCCTGTGGCGCCCCCTATGGGTTAATCGCGATTAGCTTCGAGGGACATGCTACCACATGACTTCTGCACATACCCAGCAAGTTTGATGATGATAGAACCTATGGCTAAGGAGTTATGGCCAATTTGTGGATAGGCCCCTGCCCAAGTGGCGGCCCCTATGGGTAAATCGCGATGAGCTTCGATGGACATGCTACCACATGACTTCTGCACATACCCAGCAAGTTTGATGATGATAGGACCAATGGTTAAGGAGTTATGGCCAACGTGTTATTAAGCCCCGCCCCTGCGTAAACGTTTTGGTCAATGGCGGCCATGTTTTTCAAGTTGTCCTACTAATCTTTTACGGGTATGTTTATTGTAGTCCCCCGGGCTTCACGAAATTTGGTGTTGATACAGTCAAATTGCAGAAAGTTGTGGATAACACGCTGTTTTTCAGTTTATGCTAATTAGCGGGAAATATTCCCAGAAGAATTTTTATGGTCCCAGAGGCTTTTTTGTAGAGCACCCTAACATACACCTGTGTGAGAAATTTCAAGTCAATCGGAGTTACGGTGTGCGGGGCGTGGCCTCTCAAAGTTCTTTCAGTCGGGACATCATAACAGCGCCCCTAGCGGAAATTCAAAAAAACTGTATAATAGCACACCCCGTGGGGTGGGGACGCACGTTGTGTGAAATTTTTGCGTTCCTACGTGCAACGGTGTGGGAGGAGAAGCGGCTAGAAATTTGAGGCAGAATAAAAAGAAGTCAGAAGAAGATAAAGTATGGTGCACAGTAATAATTACGGGTCCCCAGTTGACACTGGGGACCCGTACTTAACTAGAAAATCCCGCGGAGATTTTGAAAGTACGGGCCGCCCATGTAAAACGGGAAGAAAAAAACACGGCTGACCCCTATGGTCCGAGAGACTTTATTGTAGAGCAACATGAGCTGTACATGTCTGACAAATAAGTCAATGAAAGTCAGGGGGAAAGGGGCGTGGCCTGGCAAACATTGCATTTTTGAATGATGGTTTTCGCATTTGTGGCGCCCCCTATGGGTTAACCTCGACAAGCTTAGAGGGACATGCTACCAAATGTCTTCTGCACATATCCTGCAAGTTTCATGATGATAGGACCTATGGTCAATGTGTTATTAGGCCCCGCCCCTGCGTAAACATGTTTGTCAATGGCGGCCATGTTTTTCAAGCTGTCTTACTTATATTTTTTCGAAGACGTGCGTCATAGTCCGCCAGGGTTTCGTGAGACATTTGGTGTTGATAGAGTAAAACTTGACACAGTTGTTGATAAATCCCTGTTTTTCAGTTTATGCTAATTAGCCGAAAATATTTCCAGGTTGACTCTCATGGTCCAAGAGGCTTTTTTTGTAGAGCACCCTAAAATACACCTTTGTGAGAAATTTCAAATCAATCGGACTTACGGTTTGCGGGGCGTGGCCTCTCAAACTTTCTTCAGTCGGGGCTTAATAACAGCGCTCCCCTAGCGGAAATTCCAAAAACTGTCTGAGAGGCTATATTGTACAGCACCATGAGCTGTACAAGTGCAATACATTTCAAGTCAATCAGAGTCAAGTGGCATTTGTGGCGCCCCCTATGGGTTAATCTCGATAAGCTTCGAGGGACATGCTACCACTGACTTCTGCACATACCCAGCAAGTTTGATGATGATAGGACCTATGGTTAAGGAGTTATGGCCAATTTGTGGATAGGCCCTGCCCCTGCGTAAACTTTTTGGTCAATGGCGGCCATTTTTTTCAAGTAGTCCTACTAATCTTTTACGGGTATGTTTATTGTAGTCCCCCCGGACTTCACGAGAAATTTGGTGTTGATACAGTAAAATTGCAGAAAGTTGTGGATAAGACCCTGTTTTTTAGTTTATGCTAATTAGCCAAACATATTTCCAGGTTGCCTTTTATGGTCCAAGAGGCTTTTTGTAGAGCACCCTAACATTCACCTGTGTGAGAAATTTCAAGTCAATCGGACTTACGGTGTGCGGGGCGTGGGCCTCTCAAACTTTCTTCAGTCGGGGCTTAATAACAGCTCCCCTAGCGGAAATTCATCTCTGAGTCATACTCAACATCTGTGCAAATCTTTAAGAAAATCCGGTGAAGTCTAAAATTTGGTGTTGGAACAGGGAATCGAACCCCCCAACCCTGTGTTCAGCTCAATCAGGATACTACCATGTAATGTCCGGAAGGAGCTGAACATGTAGAATGTGGTATGAAGTTTATCTGATGAAAAATGACTGAGTTAACGCAATTTGATTTTATTGTGTTTGTGTCTCTGTGGTGTGTCTGTGTGGTGTGTGTGTGTGTGTGTATGTGTGGTGTATGTAGGGTGTGTGTGTGTGTGTGTGTGTGTGTGTGTGTCTCTGTGGTGTGTGTGTGTGTGTGTGTCTCTCCCTCCCTCTCTCTATGGAGCATAAGGAATTGGAGTTGGACCTACATTAGCCTATGATATCATTGTTGAGTCAAAGGCAGGTGCACGTGCAGGGGTCACCATGGTGACAGACAGCTAATCAGTGTCAATTGTAAACAGGTGGTACTCTACACACGTACGGACACTTGTCTCCCCAACCGGATCACACAGAGGTTTTAAATGAACGCATAAGCCCAAACTGCTGCTCATATCTCGCAAACCGTTTGTCTGACAGAAAAAAATATCATACCGTGAGAATCAGAAGATTCCAATTAATATTCAGTGTCAAATGTGTTTCTTTAATGTAAAAACTTTCGAGTTGAGAGCAATTTACGTTTTAGATTTCTGGTGTTCTTTTTATTCCCTCTCCTCCACTCTGCCACACTCTAAATATCACCAAAATTGATGTTACATGCGTCAAACATGGCTGAAAAATTTGAAAACTATGCATTTTTTTTAAAAGGTTGAATTTTAACAATGTAAGACGAAAGATAGCTGAACTGTTTGTCGAGGAAATTAACTTTGTAGGATGAATTATCAGTGAGCTTGAAGTGTTTGAAATCAGTGCAAAACGCTTAGCGTTTTGCCGATTTCCTAATGCATTCCCAATAGGGATTTTGGGGTGTAATAAACCTTTAATTATCTCTGAAGTTATGAATTTTATGAAAAAATAGTGAATTATGGAAATGTGCTCTCCTGCAAGACGAACATGGAAAACTTGGAATCGAGTTTCTACAATGAAGTATGAACGAGTAGAAGGAATCATAATTTTGTATGAAATATTAATTTCATAAAAAGTTGATTTTCTTTGAAGTTATGGATTTTATGAAAAAACTGTTCACGAATAATTGTTGTCTGGAATGAGCTGAACATTTAGACGTAAGAATGGAGTTTCTAGGATGAACTTTCAGGGAGAAGAAGAGATTTTAAACTTTTCATAATTTTGGTTTAATTGCTTATTAATTATGAAGTTATGAATTTTTTTGAAAATTTACAATGAGAGCAAGCATGTGAAAAATGGGCTGAATATGAGGATAGTTGAAGGAAGTTTGTGGAATGAAGCATGTTGAAGATATGGCCCAGCATGAAACGTGGCGGAATAATAATAATAACTAGAAATGCAATTCCTGAAGAAATTACGGTGTGAATGCTGCGCTGCTGAACTGAAGCTGATGCTGAATAAACTTCACTGCTGAATGTTGATGAAGAACGAAGGATGAATATATCTGAATGAACAGAATGCTTGAAAAATAGAATGTTTGAAAAATGTGGAATATCTGGAAGTTTGAATGGACTTTCTAGCTGAATTGAGGAATGAATTATGACATTGAACTATGACCCCCAAAATGTAATCAGTTCATCTTTGAGTCAGAATCAACATTTGTACAAACTTTGAAGAAAAACTGTGGAAGCGTTCATGAGATAATGCAGTCACAAAAGGCAATGTCACAGTGACCTTGAAATTTGAAAACTGACTGAGTAAAGGCAACTTGAATTGTGTGTGTGTGTGTGTGTGTGTGTGTGTGTGTGTGTGTGTGTGTGTCTGTGTTGTGTGTGTGTCTCTGTGGTATGTGTAGGGTGTGTGTGTGTGTATGCATGTGTGTGTGTCTGTCTGTCTCTGTGGTATGTGTAGGGTGTGTGTGTGTGAGTGTGATTCTGTGTGTGTGTGTGTGTGTCTGTCTCTGTGGTATATGTAGGGTGTGAGTCTGTGTGTGTGTGTGTGTGCGTGTGTGTGTGTCTGTGTCTCTCTCCGTCCCTCTGTCTCTCTATGGATCCTAATGATTGGAGTTTGACCTACATTAGCCTATGATGTCACAGACAGGTGCAGAGGTCTCTATGGTGATTGACAGCTAATCAGTGTGTCAATTGCAAACAGCTGTTATGCATGCACTTAGACATCTCTCCCTCTCAGGGATGAAATAGACAGGCGATTTCAAATGAACGCTAAGCCCAAACTGCTCCCCATATCTCGCAAACCGTTTGTCTGACAGAAAAAATAATTATACCGTGAGAACAAGAAGATTCCAATTAATATTCAGTGTGAAATTTGGGTCTGTAGTGTAAACAATTTGGCTAGGCCAGCAAGTTGAAAATGGAGTAAATTTATCCTCTTTTCTAGGGAAGTTGCTCAATCCACTCACTGTTTAATTTTGATATTGCGTGCCTTCAAACAAGGCTGTCTCATGAGAAAACTATACATTTGTTGAAAAAATTGTTCATGAGCTATGAAAGAGGGAAGTCAGCTGAATATTTATATGTTAGAATCATGTTTCTAGGATGACGTATGAATGAGCAGATAGGTTTGGCGTCATGTCCAAATGCTTCGCGTTTGGATCCTTCCTCATTCATTTGCATTAATAGACTTTTATGTTTAATAAACCTTTAATATCTCTGAAGTTATACATTTTATGAAAAAATTGTGAATTATGAAAGTGTGCAGCTGTGCAAGACGAACAGGAAGAGCTTGGAATTGAGTTTCTACGATGAAGTATCAACGAGTAGGGACCATCATAATTTTGGATGAAATATTAAAATTCATAAAAGTTGAATTTATTTGAAATTTTGCAGTGTAGCAAAAAATTCTGAATCATACAGATTAATGTCCTGAAATAGCTGAACAATTGAAGGTGTATATGAAGTTTGTGGGAATAAGTATTAATGAGTGGCTGGGATCTGAATATTTTTCATAAAACGTTGAATAAATATGAAATTATGAATTTTTTTTAAAATGTTGAAATGGTCCTACGAAGCCCTTGAAAATATTGATATATGGAACATGTATGAAGGTTGAAGTATGTTGAAGTTATTGAAGGCCAAAGAACGTACGGAATAATAATAATAATAAGAAGAATAAATACGCAGAATATTAAAGCTGTGAATGCTTTCAGCATTCACACCAATAAGGATAAATACGCAGAATATTAAAGCTGTGAATGCTTCCAGCATTCACACCAAATACGCAGAATATTAAAGCTGTGAATGCTTCCAGCATTCACAACCAAATACGCAGAATATTAAAGCTGTGAATGCTTTCAGCTTTTATTTTTTCAAAATAAATAAATAAATAAAAATTATAGATATGCCTAACGCGCCATATGCACTTACCACGAGCCATGTTCACCTTCACACAAAGATATGAGGTGAAAATTGCATTCCCTCAGCTGGATTCGAACCTGTGACCTTTAGACTACAAGACCTGGGCATAAACTACTAAGCCACCAAACCTGTTGTAAAGTACATGGAGCAGGTCATATTTATAAAGAGAACTGTATATTCCTATGGTGCGGTGGTGACAGCTAATCAGGGCCAATTGGTAACAGCTGTGGTACCTCTCCACCTTTAGAGCTCAGCGAAACGCATCTCTCGAACTTCTGCCTTTCACACGCAAACCGTTTGTCTGACAGACAAAATGAAGATACCGTGAGAATCAGAAGATTCGAATTAATATTCAGTGTCAAATGTGTTTCTTTAATGTAAAAACTTTCGAGTTGAGAGCAATTTACGTTTAGATTTTCTGTCGTGGAAAGTAGAATCTCTCCTCCACTCTGCCACACTCTAAATATCACTAAAATTGATGTTACATGCGTCAAACATGGCTGAAAAATTTGAAAACTATGCATTTTTTTTAAAAGGTTGAATTTTAACAATGAAAGATGAAAGATAGCTGAACTGTTTGTAGAAGAACTTAACTTTGTAGGATGAATTATCAGTGAGCTTGAAGTGTTTGAAATCAGTGCAAAACGCTTAGCGTTTTGCCGATTTCCTAATTCATTCCCAATACGGATTTTGGGTGTAATAAACCTTTAAATATCTCTGAAGTTATGAATTTTATGAAAAAATAGTGAATTATGGAAATGTGCTCCCGTGCAAGACGAACATGGGACACTTTGAATCGAGTTTCTACGATTAAAGCAGTTCGGAGGGATTTGAGTTTGAGCATTTCAGCACAATCATAATATCCCGCCTTCCTCCAATGCAGCCCCACCCCCTCATTCTCAGCCCCGTTTTTTTTTTTTTTTTTTGAAAACTTTATTCACACAAGCAGACTTACAATACACTGCCTCCGAGCGACAAGCAGACTTGCAATACACTGCCTCCGAGCGCGCACGTGAGTTTTTGTTTACCAAAGCAAAACAATGGAGTCGGATTCAGAAGCACCCGTAAGTCATATACATTTACACATATATATGTTTCAGTTCAATGGTTGTTATATGCAGTTCACCATTTACTTGCTTTATGTTTTTAGTTACCATATTTTTTTTTGCACCATGATAATGTTAGCTAATAAGCGGTCTCAGCTTGTTTTTAGTGTAACGTCGGTTCGGGTTAAACTTCTAACGGCTACCGCGTGGTTAACTTTATTACTCTGTTCTAAACATTATGCTTCAATGTCGAAAGCTTGAACTTCATAATAAATAGACATTTGGGTCCAACATGTGGGATCCTGGGGAGTTCTCCACAGCAAGAGTAATAACACACTGCCCTATTTATGTAGAAGAAGTCATACTGCACATAAAATTAAACAGAAGCAACTCCTCTACAAGCACATATAAATCATTTTCACACAGACCAAACACAACTCCAACACCAAGCATTTTATTATCAAATATCAAAATCTGAATAGCGTCAGAAACTCAACCCACTCTCCACATTTCCATTTCTAGTGCTCCGATGGTTCATTCACCTTATATGAAAGCTAAGCCCCTGATGAATCCAACACTACCACTATTATTCCAGTATGACAAAAACCTATATAACCAGCAGCCAAATAACACAAAGTTTTAAATACAGTGAGTTCTGTGTAAATACATCGAATAACATGAATTCTTGTTATTTTGCTCTGCCTCACTACATAATATTCAAACTTGGCAGAGATATTGGAAACACATTTTGCTATTCTTTTGATCTAGAATTTCAGCTTCATCAGAATAATTTCAGAGATCTGATTTATAGTAAAAAAAATATATATATATGCAAAAGTGTTCCTATGTCTCTCTTCACCCTGATATTCTTATAAAGTTAAAACATTTTCTGTCTTTGTTTTTACATGTTGGTGCTTCTAGGACGACAGTGTTGACGTAGTCAGAGTCTTCCTCTGCAGTGTCCTCCTCTTCCGGCAGCAACTCTGATTGCGCCTCCATGTCTGGATGCCAAGAAGGATCGTATTCATCCTCATTGTAGTCATCGTCATCATCCTCTTCAGCATAGTCAAGGCTGATAACAGACAACCCCAGTTACATTATGTTACACATTTACAGAAATAATAAACCAGAAAATATCATGAAAAGTCTCATCTTCTGTCCTTGAAAACACTTACATAGAGTTTGTAATATCATTGAATTCGTCCTCATTGATGTCACCCAATCTTTCATGTGCTGATGTAACACTGCATTTAGGAAATCAGAAAGAGAAGTCAGTGTTACGTAATTCTAAGTTTGGATGAGTGAATAAAATGTCTGTTCACTTTAAAAAGATGTTATTTTTAAACATTTGATAACTGTACCTTGTTTGTATTGTGTGAAGTGAGGTCTCTGGTGAGCAGCTGTGCAAAGCCTCCACTCCATGAACAGAGAAATCCTCCTCTCTACAGATGTATACCGGAAAAAAATAATGGGCATTTTTCACAACATTAGATACGTTGCTGTTGTTACCACACAGCACATGAGTAGAGATGATTTATAGTGTTCTGGAAACATCAGTTACATTTCTCATGTTCTGATGGGGGTAGGGAAACTGTTTAGCATAAGCTCTAGGCTTGATTACACACCAATAACGTATCACTTTTAACAATTTACTTGTTCACGTCATCATCGCAAAACAAAAAAACATGTGTGATCCAAGTTGATGGGCAGACAATAACATTAACAAACAAGGCTTACCGTTCTGAAATTGATTCTGCAATGGTGGACAATGCTGGCGGAGGAGGCCTCTTAAAACCACGTCTTATTGGTGTCGACGTTGTATTTCCGTAACTAAAACACAAACACACACACACACACACAAATATTAACGTGAGTTGGCGGGTTGTAGCAGAAAGTTAAATTATGATAAACTGTGCGTACTGAACATGGAAACAGCGACAAACACGGATATGATATCACGTAGTCTACTATGATTTACACACATGGACAGTTAGCACCCTGCTAACTGCTGCCTTCGTGTATGAATGTGTGTGTCAATGAGCCAAAACAATTTAAAGCACACTAGTGCTGTGTGAAACGGTGAGGAAGACTGTAAGCGGAGAATATGTCTTTATTTCCCGAGCAAACTGCCTCATTAGCTGGAGCTAACGGTAGGTCCGTTAGCATTATGCTATACGTGATCCCGTTAAGTGGCTGCAACAAATGGTGAATCGTAAGGTTATATGAGGTTGTAGGTTAGGTTATGCAAAATAAAAAAATACCTTTCCAGCAGGAACTCCGCCACCATTTCGTCCGTTGTTAGCTCGGGCTGCTGCTTCATAAGTTCCCTCCATTTCACAAAAGCAGACCCGATGTTTATCCGAGTTTTTCCTCTTGCAGCATCAAGCTCCTTCTTTCTTGTGGCCTTTTCTGCTAAACTTGTCGTTTTTTCCTTCGGAGCGGCTGGTTCAGTGATCCACTTTGGTCTTCCATGTTCAGTCGCTACTCGCTACTGTCTGCCGTAGAATCAAAACAAACCCTCTACTTGAGGACGCGCCTTGATGACGCGCGCAGAGTGCGCCATACAGAAGCAGGGAAAACAGACAGGTCTGTCGGCCAATCAAATCGTTCGGACCCTAATATTATGAGACTGAAATAATTGTTTCTTTTTATTCCTGGTGGGTCTACCATGCATTTTAGAGTGTAAAAACCTTATTTATACCATTTTAAAGTCATTTAAAATAAGTGTAAAAACCATACAAAGGTAAGAATAGCTTTAAGTATGAACGAGTAGGAGGAATCATAATTTTGCATGAAATATTAATTTCATAAAAAGTTTATTTTATTTAAAATTATGAATGTTATGAAAATTATTTTATCACGAATAATTCATGTCTGGAATGAGCTGAACAGTTACATACTGGTATCAAGTTTGTCGGATGAATTCTCAGGGAGAAGAAGAGATTTGAAACTTTTCATAATTTTGGTTTAATTGCTTATTAATTATGAAGTTATGAATTTTTTTGAAAATTTACAATGAGAGCAATAATGTGAAAAATGGGCTGAATATGAGGATAGTTGAAGGAAGTTTGTGGAATGAAGCATGTTGAAGATATGGCCGGAACTGAAAAGCGGGCGGAATAATTATAGGGAATAATAAATACGGTGAATATCAAAGCTGTGAATGCTTTCAGCATTCACACCAATAAATACGCAGAATATTAAAGCTGTGAATGCTTTCAGCAGTCACACCAAATACGCAGAATATCAATGCTGTGAATGCTTTCAGAAGAAGAAGAATAAGTATGGTGGAGAGTAGGGATGTAACGATATGAAATTTAGAGTACGATACGATACGATATTGCAATTGATATCACAATATCACGATACGATATTACGCGCGGAATTCATTGCTACCCCCTTAAATGAAATGTTGTACCGCTGATTTAAATAAAACACAAACGAATAATTCAAATTTTTAATCTTATTATAAAGAGATTTCTGAGAGATTTAAACAACTTATCACCAAAACAAAGACACTGCTTCTCTACTATTTTTTTAAAGAAGCATTACACCTATAATTTTAAAATGAAATAGGAATTTTAAATCTAAACTTTAGGCACTTGTCTGTAAAAGTATGCATAAAATAAAATAATTTAACAATAGTGTGATAATTTTCCCATGTCTTATTTGCTTATCAACTCTATTTTATTCAACACTATTTTTGAAAGCCATGCTTTTACTTTAATAGGCCTACATTATGACAGGCACAATGAACACAGTAAAATATTAAATTATGATTTTTATTTGTAATTAATTAAAACTGCAGTCTCAAAATCAATGTTTTTGCAGTGCACTCCTCTCCCTCCTCCCTTCCTCACACTTTCGCAACGTCACCTATGCTTGACAGTAGTGTCACCTAAGTTTGACCTAGTAGGGATTCCATAGTATTGCGCAACATGCCGGTGTTACGCCGAAAGCTGTGACCTGCTAGAATGTGTGATATTCTGGCAGGTCACAGCTTTCGGCGCAACACCGGTATAGCTCGTAAAGCTGAGTTAATATGCTAGTTCACGTGAAGTTGTGATGAACATATCAAGGATCTTTGGACTTATCTCCTTCATCTGTCTTTCACCGAAGTTCGCCGACTTTACCGGGGATTTAACGCGCGGTCGCGGTGGATGTTTTTTTTTTTTTTTTATCTCATTTCCTCACATTCACCTGGATTCATAATGATATAACTCACCCGCGAGCAACTTTCTCTTCAGTCTGGTAAGCTACTATGCCGATCTTTTTCTCTATCGCTCCCTTTTCTCTTTCTCTCTCTTCTTCTTTGCTGCTGCGTGACTTAATGTTGTGAAGCTGCACGTGCTGGTCTGCATAGTGTAAACAACGGCCCACGTGAGACGTGACTGTTCAGTTTAAAGTTAGAAGTCATGTTTCAGTGATAAGATGTTGTGTCAATGTGTTATTGTTTGGTTTCCAATGTTGGTGTGACCTAGCCTGGTCCAACCAGACCATCGTACTTCATTTCATTTGTACAGAAGGTCTGGAAGTGCTGTAATTAGCAAACGTTAACTCACTTGGAGGCGGGTGTCTGTCGAAGTTTAAAACTATTGGATCTGCCCAGTGCCACTCTGGATTAGCCAACCAATCGCATCACGTTTGGTCATCACGTGTGTCATGACCCGGCTTTTGATGGTGCCTTCCAGTTGGACAGGGAACTCGGAAATTTACGACTTCACTACATATTGTAGTCTATGAATCTACCGGTACCTGGCAACAGTAACTTGTTAGAGCCTAACGTTTAGTTATTTGGACGAGAAAGGTTTTAGGCGTCCATACTTTCGCGAGCAGATGCACTGGAACACAGACAGGTCGGAACTCGGAACTACCAAGTCGGAAATCTCCTTCTTCCGAGTATAAAGGAACGCAGCATTCAACTGAAGCTGGAGCGTTCTCAGCCACTCGCTCTGTTCGCTGATTGGACGGCTGTAGATTCTCCGGCAAATCTGGGAAATGCGCTGTACACCCACACTGTCTACTGAAGGGAAAATGAAATTTGGCCGGAAGTAGGCGGGCGGGCGGGCGGGGCCAGGCTACCAAATATGTGCCTGTGATTATAAATTACAGGCCCATATCACCGAGAACAAATTTGATTAGCTGTAACCATATTCCTGATATAATCTTCTGCACTGAGAGAGAGAGTGAGAGAAAGTGACAGAAAGTCAGAGAGAGTTAAAGTCTTAATCCAAACCCAGGCAGCGACCCCCCCCCCCCGGCTTCCATCATAAACCAGCACTATAAACTTAACTGTATGCCAACGCTTAATCCAATCCATATGGCATCAGATTTATCTGCAGGTAAATCAGTGCTTGGGATAACTATCTGCTGGCTGGATTAATAGAGTGCAGAGGAATGTTTAAAAAAAAGGGAGATGAAGAAATGTTCTAGGGCCACCCTCCAGAGACCCAGAGCAGTGATCTGTATGTAAATGTGTGTGTGAGGAAGAGAGAGATGGTCGGAAAATAGTTTTTTAAGCCCCACTTAGAACCCTCAGTATTTTCTGCTCCCAAATGATGCGGTTACATATCAAATTAAACTAGGTTCAGGCGATAAAGGTGTGTGTGTGATACAATCATTGATAGTAAATAATATGGATGAAGCATCCGGGCTGACCTCAGTTATTCACACGGCATCCAATAGTCCTGGTTTGTGCGCGTCGCCTTTTTGTGAGATTTTTACTCTGCCTCACGTCGGGGGGAGGGAGATAGCTGACGTATACCTCCGAGGCAAAGTGAGGGAGAACGGGCAGAGAGCTGTCACTCAAGAGATTGCGCCAATACATTTTAACCTTGATAAAATAAAAACTAGCATGGTCCAAAAAAATGCACCCCCCTCAGTGTTGTCATGGAGATATGACCTAAACATACAGACTAAAATGGTTTTGTGGCCCAGGCTGTAAATAGGTTTAATGAGGCTGTGTTCGGAATGCCATACTAACGTCCTACTCATACTCATTTTGACTTCAATTTGAGTATGTGACGGTTGGGTATGCGAGTTTGGGTATGTGAGAAATTCCCAGATGAGTACTAACTTCCGGGAAGATTTTGGGTATGAATCGATTGTATACTTTTCCTACTCAACCGCCCCACAATGCACTGGGTCAATTCTACCCGCCCAGGAAAATGAAATATTTTCGAGCAAGTTGCTAGGCAACAACATTGTTTGGGGTCCGCGATCTGACAACTGTACGTGCAGTCATTCATAAAACTCTCACAATAGATAAGAGATGAAGATAAATACCTAACAACATTAGTTACTAAGTGAAATTAGTGATGTGAGTCTGATAGTGGAGAGAGATCAGGACAGATCGCTGTTCCACACACCGCAGCTCGTCCAGCTCAACTCACAGACAGCTGAGTGCTGTCTGATGAGCCGGATAGAGAGCGTCGGAGGGCTCCTCCGCCTCAAAACATAATGATAAAACAAGAGGTCTAAAACACAGATAATGAACACAGGACTGTAAAAATATAGTTCAATATCTAACCTGTAGAGGGCGGTTATACGCTAAACAGCGTCTTGACCACCTGAATCTTATAAGAAGAAGAAGAAATTCTTCATTGCTTAAGTATACTTCAACTGAAAACGTTTCGACGCAGCTCGCATACACAATCGATCTTTGAGTAGACAGTATGCAGTATATAGATGGTGAGAATGTAGGATGTAGGACGCTAGTATGGCTTTCCGAACACAGCCTAAGACTTTGAAAACGGCCTGTCTAACCCCTGTCAACACACCCATGTGGGTTGTATATGGGCTAGTGAGTGGGCCCCATGTGGGCAGCCCATATGGGCTGAAGGTGGGCCCTAGCTAAATCCCACATGGGCAACCCAGGTTACTCCCATCTAGGGCCCACTAGCTGGGCCCCATGTGGGCTTATTATGGGTCCCTGATAGTGCTAGTGGTGATTGTTGGGGGCTTATTATACAGGTAGCCCAAACAGTTATTTAAACAATTATTTAAACAGTTATTTAAACAATAACAAAGAGACCAGTAATACAATTAAATACATTTTTATTTGTGTTAGAATGCAAAAAAAATCAGTAGCACAAACATAAATTCGGTACCACACAAAGAATGATCGAAAACTTGCATAAACCTTAATCTTATTTCACACATTAAATTTTTTTTCATGTCTTCCAATTATAATTTTATCTATAAATGTTTAAATATTACACATCATTTCTATTAGAGTTCAACAATTCCCTACAGTTCATAGTTAAGACTATTTCTTACTTTTCCACATCTTCATACTCCTTTAGCTGATTCATATACATTCAAGCCCTCAATGTAGTTCAGCTCCAAGTCAAATACTATTTTTACAGTTTTAAGTTATTTATCGATGTCTTTCAACTTATTCATCCTTTGATCAAGAAATGTTATTCAAACCTCTATATATTCAACTTTTTTTTTTACAGAATGATGACCTTTAAAAACTTTATAAACTTTTATAGACCTTTAAAAAAAAATTAAATCTTCATACTCAGCTAACCAGGTTACCTTTGAGCCTGTCATCTTGGTCTCATTTGAGATTCTCTATTAATATTATATCCTAGTGTGTGCAGTAATAATTGTAGAAAAATGAATAGCACATATTGCAATTTAGACAAAAGAATCTAACCTGCCATTTGCAATTTTTTGCTGATTCAGAATTATTTCTCCACATAAAATATAAAAATAATATCTAATATCTATATTTTTAGTATATACATCTAATTATTATATTATTAATAATATTTTTTTGGAAATGTTTTGTTAATTAAAACCAAACTTTAAAACATTAAACATAGCCTATTAAAGGTGCAGTGTGTAATATGACATCATCAAGAAAGTTCTAGAATGCAAAACTCCCTGGGTAACCCCAACCCTTTCGAATAATAACAGAAGCTACAGTGGCCTTCAAGGACAAGAACAATTCTAAATTTTAAACAATGCACCTGATGACATTCCAACTATGACACTTTCAAGATGGCGGCACTAGGCCTTGGTCCAAAATATGCAGAAATATGGACATATATAAGGGAAAAAATAATAATTCAAAACATTTTTTTCAGGTATTATGCACTAAATTAAACCTACTTATAGATATTATAAATATTTTCTACAAAATCTGCTAGGAAATAAAACAGCGCTGTCAAAGAGAAAGCAACCTGTCGCACTAGTGAGTGGACTTGTATTCATCATATTATGGCTCCTCAAATGTCTGAAGTCTTTGTTGAGGGGTGGCCTGTCGGACCTGTCGATTACCCCCCCGGTCCCTAGAACCAATTAACCATTTGGAGATGGCCTTCTCTGCATCTTTACGGGTAATATTGCTGGTCATCTGGTTTTTCTTCATGCCTCCTGCAAGAAATAAATATAACGGTCATTTACTTACTGAATGTGCCAACACAACTCTCCACCAGGACTGTAAAGGCAACTATGTTAAGAAAAGCGCTGTATAAATGAAGATTATACACATACTCTTTAACACACCAGTTAGGCATCTTGGAGACATGAGCAAAAATGCTGCTCAGCCAAGACAACAAACATTACATAATGTTAAGGTATTATAAACAACTTTCTAGTATCTGTACAACACTTGAAACATTATCCACATGCACACCTACCATATATCACTTCAAACAACTTCAAGGCCTTAAACTCCCTCTTCCCGTTTCGGCCCAGAAGGTTGTAATTCCTAGTCAGGCCTTCCTCCTAGACCATGGTCTAGGAGGAAGGCCATGAAGGCCATCATCCTTCTTGTGGCCTCATCAATAGTTGCCCCCCCCCCCAAATGTCAGCCACAGCTGCGACCTGAGGGGAAACAAAGGCAATACAAAGCAAATGTATCAACCTGAAAGAACTACCATAAGCATGGGTGTGAGCACACTTGGGAAGTTTCAGATGAAATTCACTGCTAGCCCGCTAATAAAATTTAATCAAGTTGTACTACCCTAGACTTAACATATAGTACATACCAGTTCAGACATGACGTTTGTGTTCGCCAGTTTTTCCTCCATGTTCATGACATCTTGAACCGTCTTTAAGGGGAAACCCTCTGGGGTAGAAGAGACGGTGGAGACGGTGGTTCCACGCTGTTGTAACAGCGTTTGCAGCATCCTCCCGTGAATCTTTTGTGTTTCTTTCACCTCCTCAAGGAGGGTTAAGATGTGCACGAACATGGAGTCTCTTACTGGAGATGGAGCGGTAGGCGGTGACCTTAAGCTGGATGTAGCGTAGGATGGAGCGGTAGGTGGTGACCTGAGGCTGGATGGAGCGATAGGTGGTGACCTTAGGGTGGATGGAGTGGTAGGTGGTGACCTTAGGGTGGATGGAGCGGTAGGCCCGATGGGGCTGTCATCATCCTCATTTGTAAAAATTACTTTCCTAGAAATGTTTAATACAAGCACACTCAATGAGTTAAAGCATTTTAAACATGTGATGTTTACTTTTATAAATGTATTACATTTAATAGTATCTATTTAATCATATATCTCTTGTATAAATTTGGGCTGTCACTTTTTATTCGTAGTTCGAATATTCGTTCGAAGTTGGGATGAAAAGTTCAAATTCGAATTGTATTTCTCCATTCGAACTGTGTGCTGCCGTCTCATAAGCATTCAAAGTAGTTTCCCATTTGATCCAGCAGAGGGCGCTTTCTAACTGTTCTATCAGTTTGACCTGTTGTAACCAGGCCCCCAGGACTGTGCCGTCTCCGAGCAGCCAGCATGGACATGTGGCCAACCCATTGGTATTGCATGGTGAGGGGTGGAGCTTATTTTCATGCAGCCCGTAGGCAGGTTTCCCTGTCCACACATTACAAGCGGCGAACAAGATAGTGTCTCTGCAAAAAATTTCTGGATATCAATCATAGGCTCATACTTATCTTTAGACCATATACTATTAAAATGGAAGTTTTCTCATTTCAAAACGCCACCTCAAGCGTTTTATTAGCCCAACGGCTTTTAACGGCTTTCAGTTTGTTTTCGCCAGGCTAGATGCTACAGAACGAGAATGATTCTACTCCCGCCTCCAGTCCGCTACGCTTGCCGCCCTCTTTCTTGATAGGTCCATAGTGCAGCTACGTCCATGCTACGGCATGCTTCCGGGCCGCATGGAATTTCCTTGTTGCGTCTCTGCGCCAATGAGCAGCTTTCATAGGAATGAATGGGCGCCGTGTTTCAATCCGGTGTCCATTTCTTTATATGTCCATGGTTGTAACCCCTCTTAACCCATCAGTAAACAAAGCTAATGCTAATCATGATGTTTATCAGTTGCTTTGCGACCAAACTGGACCATAGTGAGCATTGCCGTCCTGGACTATCACCCATATGTCCATGGAACTACAGCCCTGCGTGCACAGCGTGTCTCCTACGGCAGCACCGCCTTCAAGCGCCCCGATAGTCATTACTGCTGCTCTCAGTGCTTTGCGGCACCTCCGTGCCCTGTGCTGTCCCGACGGAGGCTGTGTTGCGCCGCTCATTAACTTCTCCTGATCAGATTTCTGTCAGTCAAACAACGCAGATTTGCGTTTTAAAACTTAAATTATAGCAGCCAACTTATTAAAAAAATAATGGTTTAAAATCAGCCTTGTGCCTAAATTAAAAATACGATTATAGAATGGGCCGGGCAGGGACAGAACACTGGGGGGATGTATTCAAATTAATTAGGGACATTCGAAATTCGTTCGAATTTCATTTTTGGAAAAAGTGACAGCCCTAGTATACATCCCTCGTTTTGACAGATTTGAACACAATACACTTAACAAAAGTCTCACAAAACTTTCCCTCCCCGTATCATTGGGAGAGTGTCAGCATCCATTGAGTATCTACCATTTCACGATTCAAATAGACTCACCTCCTTTTGCGCTGTCCTTTTCCCAGGTTCTCGGAATCAGACTCGGTCAGGACATCTGTATTTTCCTCTTACTCAACCAATTTTGACCGGGCAACTCCATACGTTGCTGTGGGAGACAAACAAATGTGTGGCAGTGAATAATGATGACAGGCGTTCTATACATAATCCCTTACTTAATACACATGAACTTGGACAGATTACCGGCTTTTCTCTTGACCGTCAACTTGACTGTTGCCCAATCAGTGTGCGGCTCCAGTTGTTCTGCGACCGCCTTTGCCATGTTGATCTTGGCTGGTGGCCAGTAACATTCGTCCTCCTCACCCCCGGTAAACCATTTCGTTGGAATAACTGCCAATCCGCCATTATCTTCAAATGCCACTATGGCGGAAGGCAACATGCTTAAAGAAAAAGAAAATACATAAAATACATACAGTTGCGAGAAAAAGTGAAAATGCAGAAATCCAAGTAATCCCAAAGGGTTCACATACTTTTTCTCGCAAATGTGAATAAAAAAACAAATCGGTAAATCAAAACGAACAATAAAAAATAAATTAATAGCACACTAGCGCAGGAGTGGCAATGCCACGTATCCAGTCTTGAATGGCAACAAAACCATTTTTGTTGTTAACTCCTCAACAGGTAACAGCTGCAAGTGTTCAGATAAATTCAAAACAAAAAGAATTCCAAGACGTGAGGAGTCCATTGGATAGTTTTGTCAGTTTCAAAGAAATTACACAGGACTTGAACAGTTCCAGAATGTGACAAAATGTTTCGCACAATAAAAACCCTTCCCCCACAGAAAAACAGTTATCGCCACGAGAGGAGGAGATCATTGTAACGCCTGTATTGATCCCATGTTGCAGTTGAATTAATCATAGGTCCAGAAAAGTGGAGCTGTTTAAGTGGGCTGCAAACTGATGTGCTCTTTTGGCTTGCCACTTTCTGTTTCTCATGGAGCCGCCTGACTAGTTTTTGGACAGGGTTTTGGTAAATGGTAAATGGACTTGTATAGCGCTATAACTCCGTTTATCACAGACCCAAAGTGCATTACATTGTTTTTGTACACATTCACCCAGTCACAAACACATTCATACACCGATAGCAGCCGCTACCACACAGGGTAGGCTTAGCACTAGGGTGCTAAGCTAACTATCGGGAGCAATTCGGGGTTCAGTGTCTTGCCCAGGGACACTTCGACATGTGGCGGGGAGACAGGGGATCGAACCTCCGACCCTGCACACCAGAGGCGAACTCCCTACCCACTTCGCCACTGCCGCCCAAAGTTTTGAGGCCGACGGACAAGTTTTTTAAGTTTACCTAAAAATGTCTCGAAGGGAAATGCTGAAATACCATCTAAAGGGCCGAATTTCCGTGCATCTTGAACTAAGTGGATAAATGAATGCATGTTATAGCTGACAAAATCATTGCCATAAATTGCAGCAAAATCTGTTACAAAGAGTTTCAAAATCTCCTCAGCATAGTCTAAATTGTCAGGAGAACATAAGGCAGGGCTCAGAAGAATTCTCATAGACACAGATAGAAGTAAAAAGTTTTTGTACATTCTACTGGGAATATTATTGAGGAGAACAACAGGGCCAGTGTAAAGTAAAAATTGCCGAAGGTCTGTAGCTTTCCATTTACCAAATTCAAACATGGATGGTGGTTTCCTTGCAAAATTGCTAGGTATATATTGCCTGATAGACACCATATATTTTTTATTTTATTAACCTTTATTTATACAGGTAAAATCTCATTGAGACCCAGGGTCTCATTTACAAGAGAGACCTGTTCAGGTAGGCATCAGCAGCAACACAAAGTTACAGACTAACTAAACATACAGGAGACACAACACAGAACACAAACGGTAAAATAATGCAGTACAAAGGGCAAAGAAGAAGTTAAGTACAAGTTAAGTTATGTACAAGTGCAGACCCCCACAGACTGTCTCAACAGCCTTCCTACTAGCAGTCTAAAATCCCCTAAAGAAATAAAACTGGACAGCTTCAGCCTCTGCTGGAGCTTGTTCCAGGTTGCAGGCGCAGCGTAGGAAAATGCCTTCTTGCCCAATTCAGTACGGACTGACGGGATGGCAAATGAGATGAAGTCCAGGGACTAGAGGCTGTGATCGGACTGTTTCCGTGCCAGATACATTGACAAATAAGAGGGGAGTAGTCCGATAATGGATTTATAGATAAAAAGATACCAGTGAGTGGTTCTGTGCATGGAAAGTGAAGACCAGTTTGTGAGAGAGTACAATGTACAGTGATGTGTGAGGGGTTTACAATCAGTTATGAATCTCAAGGCCCCGTGATATGTGGCGTCCAGCAGTTGCAGGGAGTGAGCAGAGGCATTCATATATACAACATCCCCATAATCCAGGAGTGGCAAGAAAGTGGCCGCAACAATACGTTTCTGGCTTTAAAAGAGTAACAGGCTCTATTTCTGAAGAAAAACCCCAGCTTTAACCTCAATTTCTTCAGTAACTGGTCAATATGACATTTAAAAGAAAGGCTATCATCCACTGTGATGCCTAGAAGTGGCCACAAACTCAAGTGGAATACCCTGAGCAGACATAATACAGGGTAGAACAGCAGATACCGTCCTTTTATTAGAAAAGAACATCATCTTGGTTTTACCTGCATTTAGAACTAGCCTTAGTTGAAATAATTGTGCCTGAATGGTGTCAAAAGCAGACGCACAACAATAGACAACGGTGTCGTCAGCATAAAGATGTACGGATGCATTGATATTTTGGCCCACCTCATTTATATAGATGGTAAAGAGAGTTGGTCCTAAGACAGAACCTTGCGGCACACCATTTGTAGTGTTTAGGAACTCGGAGCAAAGACCATCGGACTGCACACACTGTTTACGGTTGGAAAGGTAGTTAGAAAACCAGCCAACTGCATGGTCTGACAATCCAATGGTGGACAGTCGCTGACTCAAAATCCTGTGATCGACTGTGTCAAATGCCTTTGAAAGATCGATAAAAAGAGCAGCACAATGTTTCTTGGCATCCATGGCTACCAACATATCATTTATCACCTTAATGGCAGCAGTTGCAGTACTATGTTGCTTCCTAAAGCCGGATTGAAAAGGAGATAAAATATTGTTCAGGCTCAGGTAATCCTTGACCTGGTCATTCACCAGCCTTTCAAGCACTTTTGCTAAAATAGAGAGCTTAGAGATGGGTCTGTAACTATCCAATAAAGTGCGGTCACCCCCTTTCAGGAGAGGGAGCACATAGGAGGTTTTCCACACTTCAGGAATAATGTTGCTCTGGATAGAAATATTAAAAATGTGAGAAACCGGTTGAGCTATAATGTGTGCAGACAAATGTAAGAAGTAAGGGGGAAAGTTATCTGGACCTGCAGATTTTTGGAGGTCTAGGTCTTTTAAGGCCGTAAGAACCTCTTTAACAGAGAAGGGGGTGAAAGAGAAACCCTGGCTACCTGTGGCAGGGCTGGCAAAGGACTGAGTAGGTGAGTTAACATCACGAGAGGACTCAAACAAGGAGCTGGAGGCTATAAAATGTTTTTTAAAACAGTTTACCATCTCAGATTTGTCAGATATAGGGATGGAGTCAACAACAATAGAGGGAGGCAGCTCTGAAGAGCAAATATTGGCTGAAAGAGATTTTATGGTATGCCAAAATTTCCTGGGGTCGTTTAAGTTGTCTGTGGTCTGTGATAAATAGTACTCTCGTTTAGCTGCCCTAATAGCGCCGGTGCAGCTGTTACGTGCTTGCCGAAAAAGTAGCCAGTCCGCCTCAAGCCCCTGTAATGTATGGTGGTAATTACGTGTGATAAAACTGTTCCATTCGTACATTTTGAGTCTAAGAAAAAACAAAAAAGTAAATACTTGTTTTATTGTGTAATTTGTAGTGAGTAAAAGTTGGGTTCCGGTTTTATTGTGACAAACCAACGGAAATGTTGTTGTTTTTTTTTTTAGTTATGAGAGTGACCGGGTGTTTTTACTAGAATTAATAGGTATACGCCTACCATGACGAGGTAGGCTCCTCCTAGGAGGTTTCTCAGGAAAGGGACGCCTCTTGTCTTAAAAAGGGTGAGCAGAGAGGAAGTCGGGGTGTGTGTTTTTCACAACACCGTGATAGACGGACGGACATGCAACAAGCACAAGCTTTAATCTTCTCTCTCCTTCTATCCACATGTAAAATGACTTGATCAAGGATTTTTAGAAATAGGAAAACTGACTAAGTTGCAAGGAAACAGACAGATATTTTTGTGGAACCTTTAGCCAACGGGATATGCCTTTCTTTATCTAGGCGCGATAAAGATATCTGTCTAGCCCCTTGCACGATATGACGTTTTCGTAGCGCTTAAGATAATACTTACCGGCACTCATGCAAGTGTTGGGGTATTGTTTCACGAGCTACAACAAATTTAGAAACGGGATCAAGTAATCAAATATAATGAGAAATAGTACAAGAACATTTAAATAATATGTAAGCATATAATCTCTTTTGTCTTTTCTGTCTCTCTGTTATATGATATTGTAATAATCATGTAATTTTGAATAAAAACCAGTAAAACGTTCCGTGAGTCTCTGTCACAGTAGATTAAGTTGTGAAATTCCGGACCTAAGTAGGTTGTTTTTTACACATCACGAGAGTCGCCCCGAGGAGGACACAATGTAAGTAAAGACATCTTAGCATCGCCTACACGCTGACAACACAACAAGTACATAATCTCATACCCCTAATCTTTAAAAATAAATGAATAGGAGAGAAGTCCTTCTTAGGTTTGAACGAAGATGTTTAAAGTCGGAAAATATTATAAATGTTATATTTTAGACAGAAGGGTGGGTTACATACTAAGTTACGTATAAACTTACAAACAATAACTTGCGAATTGAAATCTTTATTTTAAAACATAGAGAAGCATTTTGAGAAGCAATATTTAAAAGAGTGAATAGTTTAGCGGAGGTCGACCTTATTCTAAGCAGAGGTGGCTCTGATAAAATAGACACTTTATACACGGTGGTATATATTGAATATTGTACTTTATTGAGAAGTGAAACTCAGGTTGGTCCAGAGGGTAAATCCAGCGCTGTTAAACAAGGCGGCCGGGGTTCGTGTCTCTGGTAGGAACGGTGGTGAGCGGAGAGTTTTTTTCTATATGAAGGAATAATAAACAATTGAAGCATTGTACAACAAGTTGGTTAATAGGGGTTTGATAGGACATAACTAATAGACCTTTTGATACTAGCTTTTCGTTTAGATTAGACCTTTTCAAGTCGAAATCGTAATACCCCGACTTCCTTGCATTGGCCCAAAGCTGATTTCTCTTGTGTAAGAGACCCGTAAGTTCAGCAGTGAACCAGGGGCTCTCTCGTCCCTACTCCCTGAACCGACGAAGAGGACCATGTTTGTCCATAAAATAACTAAAACTGCCATAAAAGTATTCCCATGCAAGATTTAAATCATCAATTAGTAAAATACGATCCCAGTTAAAATGATAAAGATCATGAAGAAAAGCTTGTTCAACAAAGTTCTTCAGACTTCTTTTAAGAACAATACGAGGCTTAGTGCGAGGGATTTTAATGTCCCTAACAGCACCTATCACACAATGGTCACTCAGATCATTGGCAAAAACTGCTGTAGCAGAATATCTATGTGGCATGTTGGTAATTAAAAGATCAATAAGAGAAGATTTGGTTGGGCGTGTGGGGCTTTTAATAATTTGAGTAAGGTTAAAAGCTAAACACTGGGCCTTAAAAGGATCAGACACTGCTGAAGACCAGTCCCAATTAAAATCACCTACCAGAACAATTTATTTGAATTTCAGGTCAGATAACAGCTGCATTAAAGAGGATAATGTCTCTGCAGTGGCAGAGGGGGGCCTGTAGCAACCAACAATAGTTAGGTGTTGACCACCAGACAAAGCAATACTTAAGGCTAAGATTTCAAACTGTTTCCGAATAGATTTGGCAAGCAAAATTTGAGCAGCAAGACTGGATCTGACATATATTGCCACTCTACCGGCCTTATTAGAACGATCAGAACGGAAAATATTAAAACCCTGAATTGCTACATCCTTGTCCCAAACAGATTTAGAGAGCCAGGTCTCTGAAATAACAATTACATCTGCACCAGTCGACTCAACCCAAATTTTCAGCAAATCCATTTTCAGGTTGGAACGCAGACTGCGAGCATTTACATGTATGATATGCAGACCAGACACATTCTTAAGATCTGATGGCGTGCTACATGTAACTGGGGGAGGATTTGGATGAATTCCAGATAGCAGAAGAAGCATTAAAACTTAACATTTCCGCTTAATGCTCAGACCAATTGGGCCATTACAGGAATTAATAGTATAGGCCCTACCTCGTATGGCACCTGTGTGGTTCCATAAGGAGAACGCATTGGGGAAACAACAAATATCCAAACCCCCCAAGCAAGCAAAATAATCGGATTGAGCTATATTTAACTGCAATAGCCAATCAGCTGGCTCGGGTCCAAGTGAGGAAGTTGCACCACTTGTGATGGACAGCTGTGGGCAAAAAGAGTCTGGAATCCCCCCCGCAGGACCGCCAAGATGCCAGAACAAGGGGCAAAATCACCATGACAGCAGTTAAATGGCAGGTCAGATGACGAAAAGTGCGGAGCGGTAATTGCTCCCAACGTTAGCTCAGCCAATGTGTTGGTGGCGGCGGCTCACGACGTTCGGCTTCTCGGGGGCGGCGGCTCACGGCGTTCGCGTGGCGGCGGCTCACGGCGTACGGCCCCTCAGGTCCCGGTGTCGGCTCACAGCGTTCGGCCCATTCGGGTCCCGGTATTGGCGGCGGCTGCTCACAGTGCGAAGACGGGTAAGAGCATTTATTTGACAAAACGTCTGTTTTGTAATGGAAGCTATGTGTGAACATGTAAGCTAGCTTGAATGTTGCGTCTGTGACATGACAGAATTTTTTTTTTGGAACTGACGTGACAGAGCTGAATACTCTAGTCGTCAGCCTTCTGTTGTTTGAAAACAAGTAATAGTTGTTTATTCTGTGTACAATTGTTTTCCTTATGTACAGTTTTCAAAAGATAGAGAATAGATAGTCTTTTATCACTCCGTTTCTTCCAAACGTAAGTTGTCAAGTTTGAGTGTTTTGCGCGTTTTTATTATTATTACAATTACTACAAGGGTTGCTTGCTGCTGTTGGGTTGGAAGGGAAAGTAAGACTGTTTTCCCGTTTTTAGGTTACACTTCTTAGATGAACTCTGTGTTTGGGTGTTTACAGTTTCATTCATCTATCTATAAAGCAATAAATGTCTGTCTGATGAATGGAGAATGAAACGTTGATGTCCTCTTTTTTTCATACAGAGAGGATTCTGACCTGCAAGGCACCTTGTCCCTGCCACCCCCTGTTGAACCTGCATCCCATCCATTTGAAGCCGGGTAAGATAATTTATTTTAGAAATTGCGTTTAAATGTAAGCTAGCTTGAATTTTGCATCCTTGACATTACAGGGACTGATTTCTCTATTGATAGCACTAATTTGTTTGAAAATAATAGTAATAGGTGTTTATTCTGTGTAAAAGTATTTCCCTTTACAATTTACAAATAGTAGAGAATGGAAATGTTTTTGCATCGACTTTTATTAGACTGTTGTTTGCAAATACAAGTTGTGAAGTTTGAATATTGTTGTTATGAGATAATGGGACTGATTTCTGTGAATCTGTGGCAGGTCCAGGAGAAAAGGAGAACCACCCGCAAAGAGGTCCCGTGTCCCAACTCCACCAGCACCCCCCTCTCAGCAGCGGGCTTGGAAGACGGAGGAAGACCAGGACACCGCTCCTCCTGTCTCCAGGTTTCAACCTGCACGCACCCCTGGCCCACAGCTGGGCACACACTTCTACACACCAATTGAGCTCTTCAAATTGTTTTTCACTGCACACACTGTACACACACTCTGTAGCAACACCAACAAACAGGCTGCCAAAAAAATTGCCATGGGTAAAAAGTTTAAATGGACCTCTTTGACAGTTGAGGAGTTTTACAAGTACATTGGACTCCTCTTTTACATGGCCCTTGTTAGATTGCACCACATTGCTGATTACTGGAGGCAGAACCACAGTTTAACCTGTCCATTTGCTGCAACAGTCATGAGTAGGGACAGATTTGGTGTCATCTCCTGGAACTTACACATAAGTGATCCAGATGAAGATGTAAACAATGATAGGAAGAAGGGAACGCCACAATTCGACAAACTCTTCAGGGTCAAACCTCTCCTCAATTTGATCAAAACCGCAGCAAAGACCTATTTTCATCCACACTAAAACCTGGCTGTGGATGAAAGGATGGTTGCCTCAAAGGCTAAAACCGGGATGACTCAATACATGAAGGCCAAACCTACTAAGTACATACGTTTTATATTTAGTAAAGTAAATAAATACGTTTTTATATTTAGGAAAGTAAATAAATACGTTTTTATATTTAGGAAAGTAAATACGTAAATAAATATTTTTTATATATACTTAATTGTTTGTTTGTAAAAAAATTATTTATTGTGATGTGTCCCTTTCATTACACATCCCATGGACCTTTTAATATGTGGTATCAAGTCATTATTCAGTCTCATTTAGCTGAATTCCTCATATGTGGTCAAAGTAGAGTAAGAGACTATTTGTATTTTGGCAAATTTGATTTTAGTCATGTTTTTTGCACTTCCCAACTTTTTTTGAGAAAATGACAGTGCATTATAGAAGCTAATGCTTTGTAAATGGGGATAATGCTTTCGCTCAGCAGGATAGTACTCTTTTTGTTTTCATGCCTGTTCACTCTCAATGTTCACTTTTCATTTGTTGTCTGTCTGTTCTCTTCCAGTTTTCCCTGGTGGAGACGAGACGGTGTGGATCAGGTCCTTCCTCTGGCAGCATCTGAAGTCCTCCTGCATCCACACTATTCATATTTTATTTTAGTATTAGCATGTTAACATATGTCAATTATTGTATTCCTTCATGATTTTTTTGGTATTGTTTGTACAAGTGACATCTATTGCATGATGTCCGTCCTGGGAGAAGGATTTATTTATCTATCACTCTCCATGACATTTCTGAGTGCACCTGTCACACCCGTAATAGCCAGTGTGGCCTTTGGAGCATTTAAGAAAGGCCCGCGCAGGTGCATCACAAATAAAAGCATCGGGTAATGGTACACTGAAATTTACACCATTGTACACAATACCTCTGTGAGAAACGGCTTTCATATCTACAATGAATTCTTGCAAATACTCTTGGACATTTTTGGGTTTGGACGCACCGAAGTACACTCCAATTACAAACACATTACACTCTGGAATTTCCTTAATCTTTCCCAGACTAGGCCACAGACTCATACTGGAGCTACGAAATAAGGGCAATCCATCTATATTAATTCGAAGTGTGAGAGTATCTGTCATATTTGCTAAATGTCCAAGAGATGTTAGTTCAGCTATGAGAGCATTTTCAATTCCAAAGTGGTAGTAGGACCCTCCATCCACAGCCGAAACATCGCAAGATCTGTCAGTAGACATAAGAGTTCTGGCATCCATTGGGATATCATGGCCCTTCCTCCTTAGGATTTTAAGAAGTGCAGACAGCGCTGTGTGTGGTATGTTGAATTCTGAAGCCCATTCTGCAAGCCCACATTTATCATCATCATTATCTTCTTCCAAGTCGGAACATGCATCTCCATGCGAATCACAGTCACTATCACCAGCAGGCACCCAGTTTTCAGGATCCAAATCATCAAATGAGGAAATGTTGCAATCATAAAAGACATCAGAGGAATTCCAGGGCTCAACAATAAGGATTGCCCGACGTCCCGGGGCAAGTAAAATGCCATGTCGGGCCAGTAACTATGACAACTGGCATGCCCGACCGGACAACCGGGAGGTTCTGCTGAAATTCTTGAATAATAAATTTTTTTTTTTTTTTTTTTTTAATCGCCAAATACACGTAATCTATCTATGGTCTATTTTCATATTTAACTGGTGCTAATTATTACATTAACGCTAATTTTTGTGCGCGTAGTGTCTGCTACGTTGCATCTCTCCTCTCCGCTCCGTTTTGTGAAGGGGAGGCGGGGTTCCACTGCCGATACACACACACACACGCAGACTCGGCACAACACCGGTGAGCACACACACCCAGAGAGGTAGAGAAGAGAACTACACGCAGTAGGTTGATGTGACAGAAAGTCCAAAAGCCAACGAGTACATTATAAATGGAGTGAAGTCGACCCCGACCGTCTGAAAAGCAGCGAAAATATCCACGTTTTTTAAATGCATTATGCACCCTACGTGAATCTAGTAGTAGCCTAGCGAGGATGCTAACGTTAGCTCTGCTGCCAGTAGCCTACTACCAGTTAATGTGCAGTTCAACACAAACATCAGCAACAGTTATCAGAGGAGCATCTTTACAGCCTGCATAGATCTCAATAAATGGCCCAGAGGTGTCTTCACATACCATGAGGCAGTGAAAGCTTAAAAGTAAGCTACTGGAAAAGTGTTCAAAACAGCCTGGCCTGAGCAAAATTTTGAGATTTTGAATCAAATCACTCATACACACATTAAAATAATAGCCTATAGTGAAAAAAAACAACTTTAAAACAGATTGTTGTAGGCCTAAAAAAATGTTTGCAGAAAGAAGTTTTAAAGAATTGCTGTTGTGAAAGGAATAAGGTAAAACAAATAAAAAATAAGTGCTGTTAAAGTTCTTTACATGATTTGTTTGCATAAAACATGTCTCGTTTGCAGTTAAACTGAAGAGTATTTTTTTAATAGCTTCATCCTGCTACCTGTCTGATTGTATAGCTCAAGTACACACCGCAATAAGTCTGCGGACAGTGTGTAGTTAGGGTGACCAGATCCCAATTCACCAGATGTGGGACAAAGACTACGTTTGTGCGGGAGAATGCAGGACAAAGTGCCGTTTTATTTAAGCAAAATAAACCTGTAGTACAGGGGTGGCCAACCAGTCAGAGACTAAGAGCCACATTTTTTACTGTGTTACTGCAAAGAGCCACACGGGTACACATGAACATACCCCCATCCCTTCCTCATACACACACACACACACACACAGACCTCTGCTCAGTCAGATTTACTGTAAATGTCACAACCAAAATGATAATGCAGTAACGGCCTTAACTATGTTTCACCCGTTTCAGTTGAATTTTGTATTATTATTATTTTTTAAATAAATAATGCTTGTGCATGCTACCAGGCCCAGGGGCACAAGAGCTCAAGGGGGCCCTAAGCTAAGGTACTGATAACTTTACATGTCTTATAGTCAAAGAGCTCAGTCACTCATGTCAATAAAAGGTTCCAAAAAGGAATAGCCTAAATATAAGGAAATAAATCATCATGGGCCCCTCAACTAGTAGGGGAGAAATACAAAAGCAATTATGAAGCAACAGCATTATTAGCTCTGTCTTAGGGGCTTCATGAGGGGCCTCTAAGGCCCCCACACATACAGGAATAAACATTCTATGTGTAAATTCTATACTGTTCATCAAAAGTAGCTATCCACCCTTTATCTGTTGAAATGGGTCTGCAGACCAATCTATTGTTTTTGCAGTTGCAGAGTAAAGGATGCTGCCTGCTTAAGAAAAATCAGAAAAATAATGTTCCTTCTGCAGCTCAAGATTTGATTTAGCCTCTAAATTTTCCTCTCTAAGTGCATCAAGATTGATGCATTTTACTTTAAAACGGTACACATTTTCTTCCAGTGTGCAATGCCCCCTGACCCCCCAACAAGGACCAGGGTCCCTCCCACAGTGTCCCAAAATCATTTGGGAAACACTGACTTTCTTAATATGTTTTTGCCAATAATTGTATGTATCTGTGCGGAAAAGTCAGTGTAACTGACTGGATAGGTAGGAGTGGGGGGCCCTTTGAGAGTCTTGGTCCAGGGGCCTATTATCTCATAATCCGTCGAAGAACCAACTGGATTCCACAATCTTCTTAATTTTCGCATTATTTGTTAAAAAAAAAAAAAAAAATGGGGGCCCCACACTAGGACTTGAAACGGGCCCCCAGATCGTTGAGGCCGCCCCTGTGATAATGACAGAACTGGAGTCCTACAGTACTAAGACGACAGGCCAGTCATTTTCAACAATGAACATTGTGTGCACTGCCTCACACACAAACTCTCAGTTCAACCAAGTCCACAAACAAAAATATAACAATTTACAATAGCGTTTTTCTCTTACTATGCATGTTGCTTAGTGGGACTTACTTTTAGCATGGAGTGAGCTGAAGTGGGGCTGAAGATTTGAAGCCTTGAAATGCGCTAATGACGCCTGGCATATAAGGCAGAATGGCTTGGTATAACGTTCAACAAAAAATATAAACTCTCCCACTCTGTTTCGGAGCGAACTTGACACAAATTGTTTACTCACGGAAAACCTCCCTCCAAGCTGAGCAGGCAGTTTTAGGTTGCGTCCACACCAAACGTTTGCGAACGTTATGTTGCGTCCTCAATTACACATTTGCGAACAGGCATACACATACACATTAACAAAATAAAAAATTAAATAATAAACAACATGTGAAACGAACGTAAGAGCCGCATGAAACGTTTGCGAACATGCACACACATAGGCCCACAAAAAAAAAATTATAATCACAAAATTTGATATGAACGAAGCAAGGCAAAGAGCCGCAGGTTGGCCACCCCTGCTGTAGTACAAGCAGCAGTAGGCCTATTACATGATCTCCAGTGTAATGTACACATAGACAGGAATACTGTAAGTTGTCTCTGCTGGTGTTTGTTTCCTGTCCATTATATTTCAAAAAGCACACAGTATCACTCAGAACTTGTTGCTTATCGAGCCAGGGCTATACTGAATTTGTTGTAGCTTTGCCATAACAGATGTATGATGTAGGCCTATACATGCCAGCTAGGCTACATGATGTAACATTGAATGTGCCATGTTTTACAGGTGTCTGAGTGACCTGATGGAGCCGGACGGAGCCACCAAGACCGTCACACTATCCGTTCCTTCAGAGGAGGATGTGTTCACTGGGTGGGACAGGTGGTCTTCTTCAGGGCCCAACAACAACTGGACAGTTACTTTAAAGTTATGGTTTTGCTTCTGTTTGATATGTACACTTCATATTTTCATTCCACTGGCTATGAATAAACTGCTTTATTTTTAAGGATGTTTTTGGTCTTTTTAAAATGTAAGGATAGTGTTTTATCAGAGAAAATCTTCAGCGAGATGAAAACGTGAGTTTCAAGAAATCCTTTGCTACAGGTAGCAAACAGTGACAGTAAGCAACACAATACATTTTTTAGCGGTAACTTTATTATGAATGAGTGATCACAATACAAATGATACATTATCTACTAGATATTGAAATGTTGTCAGATAATTTGCAGCTCTGACAAACCTAAAGCATAATTATTTCAACCATACATTTTACAAAAGATAATGCCTTTCCAGTGAATCTTGACATGATTCAGGATACATTCTTTTCCATTATGGTTACTGTATATTTTTACATGTCAACTCAGTACCAAAGCTTTTTCACTCCACTGGGCTGTAGATCATTCCACAGACCTGTAAACACAAACGTAAAACAGGGTGTATGTTACCAGTTTAGAGAGTTTATGCTTAAATACTTAGCTCAAATTATGTTATTGACTGTGACATAATTAAACAGTATTTACCTGAGGATAATGTCAGGGAAATCAGAAATATTGATGCCATTTTCACAGTTTTCAGCTCAGACTCCTGTCTGGACAGGTTCAGTTGTACATCTTTTAGTTTAGAACTGGTTAGTGTGCCGATATTTGTGGTAGAAATGAAGCTAAACATGTTTACATTGGTCTCCATGCTGCATTGGCCAAAAGTAAACAAAACTGACAGCTGGGCGTGTGCCATGCCCATGTAGGTAGGTATAGAGTAAATGAGCAGGGCGGGGCATGCACGCCCATGTAGATCTGACCAGTCAGAGCAGACTAGTATTTTTGCGAAGGGGGGTAAGCTGTCAAAACCTAGGTTGCGTTCCGAATCGCATACTCTTTCTTTTTTCTATTCTACATACTACATCTGACGATAAAAAGAATCTAGTTTGGATGCAGTAGGCATACTATTGGGACATACTTTTCTCTCTTAATTCATCATAACATTGCGCCTTGATCTTGCCTCTTGCTTTCATATCCGTCGCATCCCCGTTTGTTTTCATAACATGGACCTATAGGCTTCGTCGATGTTACGTCACTTCACGTGCGCACTGGATTGTGGGTCAGAATCGCCCAAATAGGATGCACTTTTCAACACTAACAATCTTGGCCGCATGAAGTAGACCATCCGGGTATTCTAACCATCCTAAATCTGGCCACAAGAATCGGGACATCCTAAATCTTTTTTCTACATACTATATAGTAGAAAGTATGCGATTCGGAACGCAGCCCTACCTTTTGAGATAGAGGGCAGAGAAGGCTGGAAAAGGCGATGAAGAAATGGGAAATGGTAGAAAACTATTGGGTTTTTTGAACAATAAACCATGAAAACCTTTTCTAGTAGACCTTGGAAATACACCTTTAAAACTGAGATTTTGCATAATATGTCCCCTTTACGTTTTTAGCTATGATTAAAAACTGCTTGTTAAAACTAGTATTAATAGAACTTTTTTTGAATTTTATTTCATTCACTGCTCTTACAGGGACTACAGGTAAGTATTTAAAAAGTGACCTTAGTGACAAAAATACTTATTTTTTGTGTCAAATTACTCTTTTTAACATATATACACAGGTAAGTATTGCATACAGTCAAATTACATAAAAACATTAAAATCCCAGATCAGTAATACCACATTTCTCCAGACTGAATAATCTATGAATTTGTATAATTACATACTGTGTGTCTCACTGCTTTTACTTTAAACTTCTATGGATTATGCTAATGAACTGAATTATCTAACATAACTAGTCTTTGACCCACAGCCATTTACTATATTATTTTCACACAGATTACAATTAAAGTTTTAAACACTGACAACCGCACACTACTTATCAAAACGTCATGCAATGCTGCTTTAACCTTCATGACTGGGGAACACCCAGAGGATGTGCCGTTAGCATTTACTAGCGATTAGCATTAGCTTAGCCTGCTAAACAATACAGTTTTCACTCCTTATTGCTCACAGAAAAGTAGTAGCTGTACTCTCTGTCTTCCCTCTCCTTCGTCTTTGCCGCGCGCGGAAGCGCGTCCGTGTGTGTATGAGAGTGTGTGAGCACGCCTATACAGCGCTGACACACACACAGTCTGCAGACTAATAAGATAAGTGAAAATAATATCCAGTCTAACAGAACTGCTATTACAACAAGAACTAATAATATCACCACAGCTAAAATCACGTTTATTTCTGGAAAAGAGTACGTAGAGTAGTAAGAGTATTTAGCATGTTGAGACTATAGCCTAACCATCTCTCTCCTTCTCGTGTGTGTGCGCGTTGCGCTCACCTCCTTAACTTTCTCCATATCAAAAAAGAACCAAATTGTCCCTTCTCTTCAAAACAACTACACAACAGTACTCATCCAATTCGAGAAAACCGGAGGGAAGGCAACAGACAAGAAACATGCACACGTGGAAAAAGCAGACGATACATTTTAGCTTGTGCTACAGCTTTTTAACCACTTGCTAACTAGGCCTGTTTGACTGCCTTGCTAACAAGTTTACAACCAAATCCTTCCAAACAATATATGTAAGTCAACCACTCAAAATAAGCTCAAAACATGCTTGATATTAACTTAATAAATTAGACTTGTATGTTCAACACCATGCTTTAACCAGGTTTAATTACCATAGCTAGCTGAAAGCTGCTAGTTAGGCTGAAACCTCATTGGTTTACGTTCAAAACTGGCTAACCGAACACTCTCCAAAAAAGCTTTTAGTAAACCTCATGCGTGAAAAATACATCCCCCGTTTAAGTATACATAGAGGCAGATTCTTACCTGTTTTTTCGTGTTAAACTGATGGTGTCTGAAATCTGATCGTCATGCGACTGACTGCTGCAGAAGTTATCAGACAAAGACGCTCTGACGTTGGTACTGAAGGCAGGAATTTTTTAGGCGGCAAATTCAAAAAACAATATATTTTTGAAAGGTGGCAAAGTGACGTTTTTTTTATTTGCTCCGTGATGGGGTGGAACTGGGAAACCTAGATAGTACAATAATATAATACAATAATAGTAAATGTATTTTATTACAATATTGTCTGTTGAAATTCATATTTTGTCTAAAACCACTATTAAAGTGCAATGGCTACACTTCTAAATAGCTAAAAAGCCTGATAAAATTTGAATAAAAAGTGGAACTAGCCAGTGACTGTTGTTAAAATAAGCCTATAACAAAAGCATCCATAATCAATTTTGAATATCTTAAGAGTGGAGCCCAGTTGGAACCCACTTAGCCCATGCGTAGTTTAGCCCATCTTATGCCCATGTGGGGCCCAACAACAAAGCCCACTCTGAGCCCATGCCCAGCCTAAGCCCATCTAGCCCAAGTGAGGCCCATCTAGACGTGTTTGCAGGGAAGTGAGTCAAAGAAAAACTGCTCGGTCTTGACACCACCCCCCAGTGGCACTTACTGGTTACAGTTGTGGTCACTTCCTTATTGGATGCTGGTAAAAATCGCTGAGGTTGGGGCTTGTATAAAATCCCTTGAATATATTGCCTGGAATACAGCGTATTTTGCCCTGGTGTGTGATGCAGGATGAATGTGCAGTGGCTGCTCTATAAAATGTTAAGTGTTACTCTCTGTTGGCATAATTGTTTGGTTTCTTTTGTCTCTTATGTGCTCCTGTCCTGCCTTGTGCTGTGCATGTTAGTGTCTAAATGAATGTGTTCATTGATTCATTGATGTGTTCAATGGTGTTATGGTAACGAGGCTGAACCTAAGAGCAGACAGAGACGATGTTGGATATATAAAAAAGGTCTATTTATATATGTGGTGGGGAAGCAGGTAGTGGATGAGGAAGCCAGGGGGAGACCAAAGCAGGGAAGCTGGAGAGAGTGATCCAGATACTGCAGGCAGAGGAAAAACAAAAATTAGTTTGTGGTCAACAGCAACAAGAGACGAGAGAGCGAGAGAACAATAAACTGGAGCCAGGTACGTATAATTACCACAGTAGCGCATGGGACGATCTGGCGCTGACAGCAAGGAATCCAAGGGTTATGAAGGGGAGTTGATTGGAGGTGAAGACCAGGTGAGCGTGATTGCAGATGAGGGCCAGGTGTGAAGTGAGACAGACAGGGGGAGTGGCAGACACAGAAGGAGGAAAAACACAGCGGGCTGCTGTGACCACAACAAATGGGGTCATATTAGTCTATAACAGTTGAGATATTCTTCACTAAATGAAGTGCATACAAATCGTATCCAGGACCTCTACTAAAGGGTTTATATAGGTTACGCATATTGAATGAGATATTGCCTAATTTGCATATTTTATTACATTTTTTAGACAAAGTGTAATATAAAAAGTATTTCTCTTAATATGAAGATTAATCTGGTAAAAAAAAAGTATGAGGATAACTAGGATTCACCACGTCGTGTAATACTAGTGTAACCTGTTGTGGTCATTTTCAGGACTTTCGCCCCGGATAGAGATTTTGTCACACATCCCACATTGTTCACTGGGGTCATATTAGTCTATAACAGTTGAGATATTCTCCGCTAAATGAAGCGCATGCAAAACTTTCCCAGGACATCCACTAATAGAGAATCTATGGGATATTGTCTAGAGGCAGATGAGACACACCAGACCCAACAATACAGACGAGCTGAAGGCTGCTATCAAAGCAACCTGGGCTTCATAACACCTCAGCAGTGCCAAAGACTGATCACCTCCATGCCATGCTGCATTAATGCAGTAATACATGCTAAATAAGATCCTTCCCCATGTATTAAGTGTATAAATTAACATTATTTTCATAAGGCCAACATTTCTGTATTATAAATAATGTTTTGATTGGCCTTATGGAATAGTCTTGAAATGCTGGATTTGTGGGTTTTTTTGTAAAGAAAAGTGAAAAAGTTGTTCATTTGTTACAGACAGGTAGTGTGAAAGAATAATTAAAAAACAATTTATGCTACTTAAATCAAGACAAACAGTAAAATAAAATAAACATCAAAATACCCAAAAATAATCCCTCCCAAGTCAATGCCAGTTCACAGAGCCTGAAATGAGCCCAAAAAAGGTCCCCATGCTTTCTGAAAGCCTGCACTAGAATGCCGAAGCGAGTACCTAATTTCCTCTAGCTTAAGGCAGGACATAACATCTCTCAGCCATTGTGCATGATTGGGCGGGACAGGTTCCCTCCACCTCAACAGAATGGTTCGCCGGGCCATCAGGAAGGCAAAAGATAAAGTGCGCCGCTTAACTGCAGTTAATCCAACCACCTCGTCAGTGACCCCAAAAAGTGCAATTAGAGGTTTTGGTTCCAACCTTATGTTTAACACCTGAGATAATGTTTGGAAGACATCTACCCAGAAAGGTTGGGGCACAACCAATACATATGAAGTTGAGAGGCTTCATAGATGTTACATCTTACGCACAGTGGACTAACATCAGGGTAAATTGTGGATAATTAGGCTTTTGAGATGTGAGCCCTATGAACCACTTTGAATTGGATCAGACAATGTCGAGCGCATATACACTGTAAACAATGGCTGAGTCTGGCTCCAAGGTCCCGGTCTTAAAGAAGAACGCCGGCCGTTTTTAATCCATAGCGCCCTGTTGATTAAGGTTACGAGTAGTGCAGCTACCTTAAGTTTAACTTTTGGGTTGCTTGCCCCCATAGGTTTTCGCTTAAGCCGGCGTTCTGATACTTGGTCAATAGTTAGGTTTAGCCTACCCATGAGAAGAACCAAGTCTAGTGCTAGTAACGCACTTTGAACAGTTTGACATGACCTATCCTTGTCTACATGAAAGACTATGTTCATACAGATGCACTGACATCCACACTCTAATGGAAACGGCATGTTCACAATAAAAATGCTGCAAAAGATGGTGGCTACTGCAGAGCTAGCTCGGGAGCTAGCTGCTAACAATACCACTAAAATCAGTGAAAACATTATCTTCAAAGGCAGACTTCTTCAGTATACCTTCCAATCCTTTGTCCTATTAAAAACGAGGCATTTCCAGACTGGTGTGGGGAATAGAAAAATGTTTTTATGAGCAAAAGCTGAATGCTTGTCCCAAAGCTAATAGCTATACACCAGTCAGGCAAAAATACCAATAAAAACATTTATTTCAGTTTCACTGTTTGAAAAATAGCACAAGTAGCTTCCTATCCGTTGTGTTATTAAAAACGAGGCTGCTGTGGTTAAGATAAATTAGTGGATTATGCAACATTCATCATGTTTTGCCGTACTACAGGCATCTTGTCGCTTAGCAACAAGCAAACAACATGGGGGTGAAGGAATATTTTTCGAGAGGATCTCTGGGCCGTGGACCAATAAGAAATAGGGGGTGGACTGCACAGTGGAAGCTTCTGGCTTTCCAGTTTTTGACGTCAGAAACGGGGAGAATTCTGACTGGAGTATATTGAGGGGAGAGGTGGAGGGTTTCAGAAAAGGGGAGAGTGAGAAAAGGAGAGTGCTTTCTTTTTTTGATACTTTGGCAGTCTGTAGGCACACCGTAGACCCATAATTATGTTCAAAAACATCGGAAAAGTGCATTTGCACAATATGGGAGCTTTAACTAACTGGGTCGGCCTCTGCCTTGACTCTATAGGTGTGGCCTGAGTCTCCGCCGTGTCTCTTGTTTTACTCTTTAGAGGCATATGTTTGAGTAAAATTAACATTTAGATTTTATAATATAAATTACTGACAACATTTCTACCAAATTCACAATAAAAAATATTGTAATTTAAAGCATATTCAATAAGTAATGTAGAGATAAAGATTTAAGAAAAATACAGACTGCTCACTTATTTTTTCCGTGGCTGTATATATTTACATATTTTTTTCTTCTTCTTGTACCAGTACTTTTTTTTTAACTGATCAATTAAAATGCTTAATATGCTTTTATTTTACAGGTGTTTCTTCTCGATGAACCCAGAAAAAGGAACCAAAGTAGAGAATAAAAACTCCAAACGTCGTCTCAACCTGAACCCTCGAGTCCTCACCCTGATACAGGATCTCTCCGATCACGAGTGGCGTTAACCCTAAATATGGACTCTTTCTGTGGACTCTGACTGTTTGTTTGAGAAGAGGTATTTTTGTTTTAAAGTCTTGTAATATGTAGAGATACACTATGTAACTTTTCTGGTAGAGGGTCTGCCACCTGCTTGTTTCATGAAGATGTTCTTGCTTTACAGTAATGTTCCACAGTATCATATTAAACATATCTATCTTGCCTTTATTCAATTAGTTTTGGAAAAAAATACTTTAAAAAACGTGCCTTCTTACTGTGAGGGGGCTCGCCTCTCCACGGATCTGACCTGTTGATTACATCTAAGCATGTAAACAAAATTGATTGAATCGGGTTGTTATTGTTGTCCACCTGGCACTTTGTAAAAGTCACAGAAAAATGTTAAGATTTAAAGCTCCCATATTATGCACTTTTCGGTACTATTATACACCATATTATATGGTCTTAGTGGTCCCTAATAGGTTTTTCTTTAATTATTTGCTGAAAAAAAACTTTCAGATAATTTATTGTACTATGCTGATGTTCAGCTAATCTCACAATGGCCTATTTTGTAAAAAGAGCTGCAGCTCCCCTCGTAAATATACAATCTTTGAGCTGCCCCCGCCCCCTGTCCGGAAGCGAATCCAGATACGCCTCACCCTCTGTCTGTCAGGGTCGTGGACCAATAAGAAATAGGGGTGTGGGCTGCACAGTGGAAGCTTCTGGCTTTCCAGTTTGTGAGGTCAGAAAAGGGGAAAATTCTAACTGGAGTATATTGGGGGGGGTTTCAGAAAGGGGGAGAGTGAGAACAGGAGAGATTGTTATTTTTTTTAATATTTTGGCAGTCTCTAGGCACACCGTGGACCCATGGATATGTTAGAACACATTTAAAAAGTGCATTTAGCACATGTAACCTTTAAAAAGGCTAATCATCTGGAGTATTTCAACTTGTATTTAGTCAAAGTTAATATAACCATTACATGTAGCTTTGTTTGTTTATGTTGGAGAAAAAATATGCATCCAATTGTTTATTGACGATGGCTGTTAAATAAATTCCCCATAAGTGATATTTTCCTCTCTTGTCTTTTCTCAAAATTTATTTTTGCATGTTTTGCTGTAGTAGTATTATCATTTTACAGGTTGTACAAGTAGATTTTACATTAAAACTTGATTATTAAAACATAAAAATACAGCATATTATAAATAGATTGTTATGTATAATATACAGAAAAACACCATTTAAAATGCAAAGTTTTACTGTTGTTCTACCAGTTTAAATTAGTTTTTTTATGATATTTCCCTGTTAAATTTACCATTTATTACATGTAAAAAACTACAGGAAATAGTCTTATTATATACAACACCGTAATGCGAAATTAACAACACATTTTTTGTAGAATTAACAGTTTTTTAATGTGATTCAGCCGTGATTTAATTCACTGTAAATCAATTTACATATTTTGTTGGTTAAGTTATCTACTATGCTGCTGTATTTTTTTACAGGAATTTTCTGGTAACCACAGCTGCCAGCGATTCCCTGTAATTATTATTTTTTTTACAGTGTAGAGGTGGAATTAACATGTTTAAGAATGGAGCTCTATGTATCTTCCGCTAAAGAGAAGCCCAGGTCCGTTTCCCATGCTGCTTTGATCTTGTCCATAGAAGCATGTCTTAAATCCAACATCCTTCCATAGAACGCACAAGTCTCTTTTGAGATGGACAAAAATCAACAAGGGTTGTGTCTGCTGGTATACGTAGAAGAGCTGGTCAATTTGGATAGCACAAAATGTCTTGTTTGCAGATATCTGAAAAAAATCTGACCTTGGAAGACCGAATTTGTTGCTTAGTTGTTCAAATGATGCTAAAGTGTTACCCATACACTAGTCTCGCAAAGCCAGACCAAACTACAGCAAGTAGTATGGTCTGGAAGCACTCCGTTTAGAGCCGTCTATTCGGGGGGGAAACTGGGCTGGCCTGTTTTTATTTCTTTAAACCAATCACAATCATCTACGGCGGGGCTAACCCCGGGAAGCAGCCAATGGAGGCATAGCGTTGTTTGCCGACGCCAGCGCTTAGTAGACGCTGGCGGAAGTGGTCAAGCCAGACTACCCATACACAGGTTCTTGAAGCGCACAATACCCTTCTTATGCCATTCTTTAAAGACAGGAACTTGGGTTGATGTTCTGAAAAGGTGGTTTGATGCAATAGGGCTCAGCAGGGAGAAGTTATGCAACCCAAAATGTTTCCTCAATTGAACCCATATCCTTAGAGAGTGTTTAACCACCGGATATTTTAAAGATTTAATCGAGGGAAGTGGAAGTGGGGATCCAAGTAATGCAGGCACGGACATATTATCATCTGTATGTAATTCCATGGCTACCCAGTCAGGACAATTGGGCTGATAGTGAAAGAAAGACCCACATGAAAGGCAGCGCAGGTTGGCAGCCCAATAGTAAAAACGAAAGTTTGGTAGAGCCAGAATGCCTCGTTGCCTTACTGATTTATATTGTATTAGATTTGCGTCAATGGGAGCTAGTTGTTTTTTCCATGTCCACCATAAATAAATACAGAAGGCACAAAGCACTGCATACAAATTAACCAGAATGCACAAAATGAAATGTTTGAACCTCAAATTGTTATGGTCCCCCAGACCCCCGCTTAGAATGTGTCCCCGCCAATGTTGAAATGAAACCTAGCCCTTCATTTATTAATTAAAATGTGTTAATTACACATTACTGGATGCAGACAAATACATGTAAACTGTAAAGACGCAACCTGGTCATTGAAATGATTTCAGTTTCTTCCATTTTTTTCCATCGGCGGCCCCTGGTCCAATGTTGGGTTCCTAAATTGGCCCTAAGCTATCAAAAGTTATAGAACCCCTGCTCTAGATGTAGCATTTAAAAGATGCCCGTAAGTTATTTCCATGTCTATAAAAGTCACTCTGTCGCCAAAAGGCAAATTCTTGAAACCATATGATTGAAGCATTTTGCAATACCTCATTAGTTGTTGTCACTTGGCTTGCAGAGATCTAAACTATTTTATAGATATGGAGGTTGTTAAATGTTATCTGCAATAAAATGTGATAAGGTTACTGGTAAAATATGCTTTTTATTGTAGGGGAGAACGGGGTAATTTGTCACATGGGTTGGATGTCACATTCGTTATATCTCGCCACCAGAGCACGCTAGCTCTGAAATGTTGATATAAAAAAGGTCCAGAATTGGGATCAGAGGTCACATACATAGACTTCCTTGGAGTTAGACTGCTGCATTTCAGGTGAGAGGATGTTTTGTGTTTTTCATGTCAAAGTCAAAATATTTTGCTTCTCAGTATTTTTCTTCTAGGCTTTTACACAATGGGTTTATAACAAAACACTTGTTACCCTCAGAAAGTGTGAAGGGTAAACTATAGTTTAGATTGTGGTTAGCAAGCTAATTAGTTGTCAGATGGTTGTTGGCCTTGATGCTAGCAAGAAATTCAAGTTGGGGTTGGTCGTCAAATTTTTTGGGGGGTTGGTTGTCACATGTTATCTCAAGGCTGCAGCCAGAAAAGGAACCCAATAACGAAAGAAATTGTCAAGCTGTATCCTCACTGACACCCCAGAGAAGGAAAGAATAGAGCAGGAAAAGGCAGCTAGCAAGCAAAAGAAATAAGGGCAACAAAATCAAAACAACCCAGTGCATCCCAAACTAGACCAGCTGCCAAGGCTACAGAACGTTATGTAGGCCTATTTGTCAACTTGACAATGCAATTAAACATTCAAATTTGGTCCTGCCTCCTTGCCTTCTTTTTAAGATTTTTCCCATTAAGATAACATTGTGACAAACAACCCCATAGTGTGTGACAACCGACCCCTTGATGGGGTTGGTTGTCACAATGTGTCAGAGTGTCTTTGATGGTAAATTACTTCTTCATTACAATAAGTTGGAAAAAAAGAGAGACACACATTTCTAGCCAACACCTTAAGCTTCAATTTAATGTAGGAATGGCTATTGACAGATGTTTTGGTGATGAGCAATTCTCACTAGAGTAAAAAGTGTGCCTACTTACCCCGTTCTCCCCTATATGCATATGGGCATGCATGCAGGTGTATTCAGGGCTTATATTTATAGGCTTCAGGGCAATGCAAACTCTGTAAGGTGTCTTGTATTCTGTGCTCATCACAAGGATCAATGGCAACGTCTGTTCTGGGGCAATAAAGTGTTTATGGCACCTCACTGCAAACCCCCCTACCAGTCCTTCTCCACCTCTCAAGCATAAATATAACCTTCTCTGAGCTTCAGCAGCCAATTAACAAACACATACACCAGGAAATGACTCCATCGTTCCATTGACACCTATCTCTATAGTTATTAGATTTGTTTATGGGTTCCAGGCTACATATACATAAATTTGTCTGATTGAGCAATGCCAGACATGGTGTTCAATTACATGTTGAATTGATTTGAGTGTTGTTCTCTCTTGGTGAGGGGCTACTATGATTAAAATGTTTCCATCTGTGGTAAATTCAGTTGTTAGGACATGATTTGGAAAAGCACACACCTGTCTATATAAGGTCCCACAGTTAACAGTGCATGTCAGACCACAAAACAAGCATGAAGTAGACATTTTCTGTAGACCTCTGAGACAGGATTGTCTCGAGGCACAGATCTGGGGAAGGGTACAGAAACAATTCTGCTGCTGTAAAGGTCCCAATGAGCACAGTGGCCTCCATCATCCCTAAATGGAAGAAGTTTGGATCCACCAGGACTCTTCCTAGAGTTGTCCGTCCCTATAAACTGAGTGATCGGGGGAGAAGGGCTTGTGTTTAGGAGGTGGCCAATAACCCGATGGTCACTCTGACAGAGCTCCAGTGTCCCTCTGTGGAGAGAGGAGAACCTTCCAGAAGGACCACAATCGCTGCAGCACTCCACCAATCAGGCCTGTATGGTAGAGTGGCCAGACGGAAGCCACTCCTTAGTAAAAGCAGGCATGCAAACTCGTTATAATAAACAAACTATTACGATTGTGGCAAACAGGATTTTCATTAAGTGCAGGTCCCCAATATCCCACAATTATTGTTATCCACCATACTTCTTCTTCCGCCATTATACAATGTCCAATAAATATAAAATGTGTCAAACGGTAAACATTGTAACTTTACTCACCTCGTCTGTCAACATTATGCTGGTAAACCTCGTTCAGTGAAGTCACTGTTTCGGTAAATGCAGGCTCGAGCACGAGTAGGCCACGAGAGCGAGTCTCAGAATGTTGCCTGCACGCGACTTGGAGCACTAGTAACAACCACTTTTGCAATCCTGTCTAGTGCATCTTTAAAAATAAATAAATAAATAATTACATTTATAATGGAGAGGTGTGTTGTTGCTGACTAACACTGCAGTGTGGTCTATCAGATAACTGTCTGGTTAATTTCACAACTCTGCAAGCTTGTCATTGATTTCTATTTATCCTCTTGTTTTGCTCAAAGAAAAAACAAGCACTTAGTTTGTTTCAAGTATCTCATCAAGGATTAGGAGGTGAGAAGATTTTCCACACACATTTTCATTTTTTTCATTTAACTTTTATGTATCCTCGAGAGACCAATTGAGGGGTGACCCTCATTTACAATGGTGTCGAGTTCAAATAAATTCCAAGGAAAAACAACAATACATACACAATATTCAATGCAAATACATCAAATACACAACAACAGGTGAAGAGAGAAAAAAACAATTGAAACATTTACATAGTGGTGAAGAGTGGCAGCAATTAAAATGAAATGGGTGAAAGTACACTATAGCCTAATTAAAACAGTTACAGGTAGAGTTTGGCAGATTTAAGATAGTTTGTTTAAATGGATTAAAGGATATGAAGGTATTTAGTTTAATTTGTTGCTGTAAGTTTTTATTATAGAGCCTGAAGGGTCTCTTTCACATTAAAAGTCCACAAATCTGTTTCGAAGCAGAACACTACTCAATATAAGGCTTCACTTAAACTTATTTACACTCATCATGATTAAGGAACACACTATAAATGCAGCGGATCCTGAGTTGAGATCACGCTAGATAGATGTGCCGTATCCCCAGGTTGCCTAGCTGCTGGAAGCAGTTGCCTAGCTTCCAGCTAGGAATGTCTGCTGAAAATTCCACAGCCCAGGATTTTAAGCCAGAAAATATGTCAGTTTTCTGAGGGCTGTACATAGGCCAATATGTGTGTGGGTTCACATAATATGTTTAGTAAGGGGCATCAACACAATACAGTATCACCATCTACTGCACAACTCCCAGCAATATAGGCTACAACCATAACAAACAAAAAATGCTTTTCAAAACCCACAAAAAAGTTATCTCTTCAGTCAAAGGTAACACTCACCCATCACTTGTAGAGGAAATCCATATTCCTATCCTGTAAGCCATTAAGGCGGTTAAACCCCGTGATGTGCCATGTTCCTCACAGGTTCTTAAAAGCAGACACGTCCAGCAAATAAACTGGTTCCGCTTTTAGCCAGTCACAGCGTTGTAGGTACAGTCAGTAAAGTGCTGCACTAAACCTTTGCCGGTGTTGCCAAAAATTGATCAGCCTTGGTCAGACCATCCAGCTTGTAGGTATTCCTCTTGAAATTATATCTATACTTTGTTAACGATCACCTTGAAAAAGTCACACTAGATCGGCAACGGGATCAGAAGGTTATATGAAGGCGATGGCTATTAGTTCACCCACAGTGGTAACAGCCCGCCGAAGGTTCAAACTTCGCTAATGACATCAATATTACTGGGCCTTGGGGGCGGTCTGTCACTACACATAAATGTGATAGGCTGATAACACACGCACAGTCAACGTTGTTATCCAAAAGGAGACAGCAGCTTCAATGAAAGACTAGCAATATTTATAGTGCAGGTCCTGCTGCTCCACTTAGCTGTGATGTGTTAAGATAAAAAGTGTGTACTGTAAAATGTAGAACATCCTAGAAACCAATTTGGATTGATTGTACTGCTGAAAGTATAATGTCCAATCATTGTTCTTCTCTTGATGGCTTTATTTGATTTTTTTTCCTCTAATGGCTGCATTCCTCAACAGGTCAATCGCAGTGTCAGCCCAGTCTAGAAAGGACATAAATCAGGGCTTTGAACAACTTCAGATCACATTTCCTGTGATGTACTTTAAGTCCCACTTTCACTAGATTTAAAAAAGAAAAAAACGTCTTGTAAGATTACCTCACTCAAGCAGAAATCTGATTCAATCCCTTTTAGCATGCAATTGATCAGATTATGTGTGAGCTGTGGAGACGGAATTATCCACTGCTATAAAGAGGTGCATATGCTTTCAAGTTGCAAAGGTGAAAATATTCTTTTTATTTGAGCAATTTTTTTTCCACTTTTGTACTCAGTATTAGGTATTTTCCCATCACTCTCATCCCATTTCCTGGCAGAAAAAGAATAACTCATTTAAGAACATCCTCTGAAGGTCTGCGTCCATGCTCTCTATAGCACAATGATACAAAATGCCTGTCGGAGGTGTTCATATATGGGACACCAAAACCATTTCAGTGTCTTGTTGTTTTGGAAAAAGGTGCGTGTTTATGTGGAGTACTGGGCTTTTAGTAAAACAAAATTGGTTGCATCCTGATGCTTCTAAGTGGGGCATTCATTTTCTGATGAGCAACAACAACAACAACAACAACAACAAAAAAAATTAAAAAGAAAAAAATTCCGAATTACGTCAACATTTTCCTTTTCAATCAACATCATACATTACGATTTCCTGTTAAACAAGGATAGGAATATATGTATATTTTATCTTCTTTGACATATTTCACACATTCCAGTCATGCCAAATTCACATTTTATTATGAAAAGCATGAACACAATGTGACAGATTATTCAACTAAAATTCAAATAGGTCCAGTTAGAGAAAATGTCCTCAAGCAAAGGTCCGGAACATCATAATGTCTAATTTGCGTTATGATTCAGTGTGATATATAGTGAAGTAACCTAGTAGTTGTATCAACGTCTGCATGTAATCAACAACTGACTGTCAGATCAATATAGGAAGAACAATTCAAAAACATTTCGACAATATTTATTCTCACTTTTAAACAATTATACAGATATATAATACTGAAGATATGTATTATTTAAGGAGGTTCAACTGACTCAACTGAAACTAATCTCTTCATAGAAAAGAAGGGCTGCATTTAAAAATAAAATGGTGAAAATAAATATAATAATAATCTTAAAATAAAGAAAAAATATATAATTAATTTTTGAAAAATAAAATAAAGTATAGCAGCAACTTCAGTGTCCCCTCTGTCTTTGTGAATGTTTTGACACTTTCAACCAATTTAAAAAAATATATATATCTCAACACCAGGCCCGGTTGCAGAACATAATGACTCGGGGTGCATCTGAGATTAGAAGGGGTGCAAAAAAAAATGAATTATGCAATTTGAGAAATATTTCAATGTATAATTACTAAACTTCACTATACCTACTATGTTTGTTTAAAATAGTAATCTCCCACTTTGTCTAATACTGGATTTTTATTTTGCAATTTTGAAAAGCTCTGAAAAAATCTGTCAGAAACTAAACCCCTGTAGGGTTTTTTTTTGTGTTTTTAAAATGTAATCGCAGCATTCTGGGGAAAAGAATAAAAGAAAAAGTCAACATTTAATATAGTTAAGATGAATAGAAAAATTAACAAAACAACATAACTTGCTAGCAGCCAGATGCTTAACAACTGGACTGAGGGACGGATGACCACTAGCTTTCGCTAATGTTAGTGGGGCTACTATCCAAATATCTTGCTAAAAAAATTAACCTTTATTCATAAAATTCTGCCATTACTAAGAATATGTAACACTTAAAATGTAGATAATTGAAACTACATAGGGGAGAACGGGGGAATCTGAGGCATCGGGTAATGTGAGCCACCCTGTATCTAGGCAACGGAACACATTTGTGGTCATGTGAGATATGGGGCAACCGTGGCTCAGGTGGTTAAGCGGGTTGGCCAATGATCCAAGGGTTGGCGGTTCGATCCCCGCTCTGCCACCAGTGTCATGGTTGTTGTGTCCTTGGGCTAGACACTTCACCCACCTTGCCTCGTGTGAATGTGTATGACTGCTGTGTGTTTGAGGTGGTGGTCGGAGGGGCCGTAGGCGCTGAATGGCAGCCACGTTTCCGTCAGTCTGCCCCAGGGCAGCTGTGGTAAACTATGGTAGTTTACCCCCACCAGTATGACTGTGTGAGTGAATGGAACCTGGAACCCTGTAAAGCGTCTTTGAGTGCCTTGAAAAGAGCTATATAAATCCAATCCTATATTACATATGTTTTCAAGCCCCTCTCATTTCCCCATGGCCCTGAAAGAGAGGTGGTAAGCATGTTTTTTTTCACCAAAATAGGTATTTTGTATGTAAAAGTAAATGTTCTTGCTGTCAACTTAATCAACTGTTGTGCCAAAGCAAATGTATTCACGTAGAAAAACGTCTGTCATACGTGTTGATGAACTACCAACATATGAAACCATGTGATGCTGATAACTGAAGATTAGCCTGAAATGCTAAGAGAGGTAGTTTTTTCTCAAATTGTGGTGGTGGGGGAAAGTGAGCCAAATGCCACCATGAGGCACAAGTTAAGTTTAGTCTTAAACATATTTTAATGTAATATTACATAACATATGTTTTATATTAATGTCATACACATTGTAGAAAAGCCATCATGCCACGCAAATACACCAGGAAGACGACCTGGGGCAACAACACGGAAAGAGCACCTTCTCATCTTTCCCTGTAACCTTCAGGGCTGGAATGTAGAGTAGGCCTAGTTGTAGAGTATGACAGGCTGATGTTATAATCCAGTTGGGTCTTCTCCGGTGTTCTGAGTCCCAGGCTGTTCTCGCTGGTTCTGATTTTCCTATGCTTTGACCCCCCGACACTAGCTGGCTCTAAGGGTCCTGTGTTCTGACCCCCAGACTGTGTTCTAATCTAACTGGTTCTATCTTTCATTTGAATCTTATTAAAACCTTTTGAATTATAATATGTTGTATTTTATGTTGTTCAGAGTTACTTTCAAGTGTTAAGAAAATTTGCTTTGCTTAATTGACCAAACCCCATCATTCTTTTACTAGTCCGACATTAGTTCTGGAATGTGTGGCTAGCTTTCATGATTCTTACTGTTACAATATGTGTTGTTATGGTAGTTTCAGAGTGGAAAAAGAAAGTGGATCAGTTTACCCCACAGCTGGGGTAAAGTGAGCCACATGACAACTTTTTTTAAAACAATCATATTTTCACTGCCCTGTCTTGAAAAAATTCTGCAAATGCCCATTTCTAGGAAACATCCTGAATTAATGGGAAATGTGTACATTTGAGTGATAAATAATTTTAGCTCCCTTAGAGGGGGGCAAATGTAAAAAGTGGCTCAGATTACCCCGTTCTCCGATGTATGTCAATCTTATGTCTGTGACATTCACACATAGGTCTACATCGGGGTAATAGAGCTATATGGTTCAGATGCAGCCGCTGCCACTTGCCAGTGCAGCTCGGCCAAACACGCCCTTCCGCCAAACACCCCCATATCGGCCAAACACGCCCACAGCTCGTGCGCATGCGTAACGCTACAGAACTTAACTAATTCAAGCCCGCAGCAGTCCCATTGTTGCTTACTTAGCGATGTTGTCGCTATATTTACCGACTTTTCAGACACCTCTGGCGACGTTTTCTTCAAAAAAGCAACCAGAGACAAATCTAGCTACGTTTTCTGGTGCTATTGGTGACTTTTTTGCTCAAGTATCGCTCTTTACTCTAATCGACGATCAGCGGGTGCCTTCCCTGCCTTTCCCCCTTCCCAGAGCACTGACAGGCGGCAGAGTCCTCGCGCAGCAGTCCCTCCCAGCTGCGGACAGAGCAGGAGATATACACCTCTCTGCTCTAATGTTCCTTTAGCATCCCTATTAGCAGTTGTAGTACCCCTCTTTTAAAGTCTATGAGTAGTGCAATTCAAAATGGTATGCAGTGCTTATTGACACTGTGAGCATGTATGATTACTGCTAGACTTAACATTATCACGTCGGTTTTCTATGCAATTGTCATGTGACTGTATAAAAAGTAAATAGCCTTCAGTCACTAATAATACTATAAGAGACTGAATTATTATTAAATTATAATAATGTTATATATAGGCTACATATTTATATAAGTATTATTAATATTACATTTCACATGCTTTTCCATACTGATTGTATGTGCATCATGCACTTTTTTTTGTAAAGTGTCTAAGTATCTTAAAAAAAATATTATTTTTATGAACTGTTCTGCTTTTGTTGTTGTGTAGTCGGACACTTTCCCAGGTTCTTAAATGATGGACTTCAATGACAAAAATATTCAAATAGTTTATTTACAGCCAAAACAATTATGAATATATTTTCTCAACAATGATATGAAAATGAGTTTTGTTTTAAAAATATGTTGAAACATTGCACTTTGTGGGAAATCATCAAATGCACATGGCAATATGTCCTCATCAGAGTATCTGCTTGCGTTCAGAGTCATTCATCTGAAAATCTTGAGTGGACATTTTCAAACAGCTCCAGCTTTTCCCTACATGCAATCATCACAATAAAAAAGTACTTTTTGGGTCGCCAAGGTTGTTGGCCGTATGTTCAGGGGGCTGCCTTTTATTTAATATTTCTTAGTTTAAAATAACACGGTTTTTTTTCTGTCCCAGAGAGCCTGAGAATCCTATCAAATCAAAGATGTCACTGACCAAGTTAAGGCTCACACTTCCGCTCGTGTTCCACCCCAAAGGTTTACGGTTAATTGACACTGAAGCTTAACTTGTATGTTCATGTAAACAGACTAGTATTCATTTGTTTGTACCTTGACATGTTTCGACTACTTCCTGCAGTCTTTAACATCAGCTGACACAACGCGCGTCATAGCAACAGCTGACGCTTCTGAAGAAGACAGCAGGAAGTAGTCGAAACATGTCAAGGTACAAACAAATGAATACTAGTCTGTTTACATGAACATACAAGTTAATTTACAAAGTTAGACTAAATGAACCTTTTTGACACTAAAGCTTCTTTTAATTGGTCCATTTCCACAGCAGGCAAAGTGTAGCAAAAACAGACAAGAAGTTTTTGACACTGAATATGGCAGACCCATTGGTCAGTGACATCTTTGATTTAATATGAATTGCAGGCTCTCTGGGACAAAAAAAACCTTCGTTATCAAAAAATACACAATATATTAAATAAAGGCAGACCCCAAACCTGCGGACAACCACCTTGGCAACCCAGCAAGTACTGTTTAATTGTGATTACTGCACGTATGGAAGAGCTGGAGCTTTTTGAAAAAGCCCACTAAATATGTTCAGATGTATAGCTCTGAGACTCACTATGTGGAACAGAAGCAGAGTCTCTCATGAGGCTCATTGCAATCAAACAAATATAACTGCCCTTAATCCATTTCTTCTGACTGAAAGGTATTTTTCAAGAGGGTCATGGCCGACACACAGCAGTACAGTAAAACATAGACATTAACACAAGGTACACAGAAACATAAAACTAAAACTAAAAAGAATGATGTGCGAAAACACAGCATGTAGGCTGTGTATCAACATCAGATTTTTTTCAGCGCTCAGACAGTACGGACAGGTAGCATATTGTGAGGAGATATTCACTGATTTTGACAAAATGTTGTACAAAGTTCATGTGCACCTAAAAATAGAGAAAAACCGTCACTTAATTACACTGATGTATTTGAGGGGACTGAGTCGCTAGTTTAGCCTTTAAGTCTACACAAATACAATGACATCTTGTTTATGTATTATAACGTATGTAACTACCAACAAAGCACCATTGAAGGACGTGCAGGTGTGACAACTTAATTTCTTTAGGCAGCTGATTTGGCTATGGAGACCCAGACCATTTTGTTGATGCAAGGCCCAGTCCAAAATGTCATCAGGTGTCCGTAGCTTGCAAATCTATTCACAAAAGACACATCACATAAAAATCATGTTAGTCATTAATTAACAGTCAAATAAATTATACATTGCCACCAAAATAATGTTAACAGTAACACCTAACCTGTTACCTCATATGCTGACCAAATTCCAGTCTAATTTAATATATACCAACAAACATGTTAATCATTTTTATCATATACTAATTATCATTCAGATAAGACTTATAAAGAAGCTATTTGGTCTGTAACGTTAAGCTATTTTCTAACCAACAAAATCCTTTGAATAACACAAACATAACATTAGGTAACGAAGTAGGCGAATAAAACATTTGTATTGACTTACCAGATATAGAAGAGCAGGGGGGTGTCTGTTTCAGTCCCAGCTAACTGTTGTAATCCATACTCTCGCTGGAGACGTAACTCCTGTACTATGAGCACTTGGTATTCATGTTTAATGTAGCGGATGCTGATTCTCTTGTTTTTAACTGTGCTGTAATGTCCTGTTTTAAACATTTTGCTGGTGAAATGGTCTCAACATTGACGGCAGCAAGAGCAGCTAGCTGGCTAGCACGATATTAACCAACGGAACAGGAAGAACGTCACACAGCTTAGTGCAGAGCAACCATAGCAACAAGCTGTAGGCGTGTTTGGCCGATATGGGGGTGTTTGGCGGATGGGCGTGTTTGGCAGAGCTGCACTGGCAAGTGGCAGTGGCTGCATCTGGACCCTTCTCTAATAGAGAGTCCACATGATTGTACCTTGACGGTTTTCACCAGTCTCAAAAGGGGGAAAAACGCAGCTGTTGATCGCTCGTTAACTCGCTCACCCGCTCGCTGACACACGGAGCCGGTGAGCGAGCGGGCGAGCGAGAGAGAAAGCGAGAGAGAGTAGCACCTTAGCAAAAACTACAGCAATTACATATATCTTTTTAAAGTATATTTCTAAAACAATTCAGTCTGCCCTCTTTCCCTAATTGATGATGCAGAACTAACATTTCAATTGAGGGTGCAATGCATGCTTAAATGCACCCCCGTAGAACCGGGCCTGCTCAACACCATTACAATTGAAGAGTTTTAGCTTCTCTTTCTTTCCTTCTTTTATCCCACTCCCCCACTTTCTGTTGTTCAGTGAGAGAACTGAGCTCTAGCTTGTCCTGCCAGGAGTTTCAATCTGGGCTGGAAGGATGTCAGGGCCATTCTCATGCACATGTGTGGTGCTCATCCAGGTGAGCCTAGATCGATATTTACTTTTAATTGTGTTCATGAGACGGACTGGTTTTGTGTTTCCAGTTGGAAGAATAAACATGAATGAGTCTGTCCATTCTGGATTGAAGGCTCTGTTTTCGCTGTGTACTTTTCTCTTCTTAGAGAGCGCCATTTGTAGTTATTTTTCTGTCTCCGGCTCACTCTGTCTCTTTTCTGTCTCGCTGTATTTCTCACTCTTCTCTGCCTTCTCCCGCTGTGTAGCCTACTCACTCTCTTCCCGCTGTCTTATCGGCCTTCTCCCGCTGTCTCTCACTCTCCTCCCGATGTCTTTCTCACCCCTCTACCGCTGTATTTCTCACTCTTATCTGACTTATTTCGCTGTAATTCTCGTAATTCTCGCACTTCTCTCTGTCATCTCTCGCATGATCTCTCACTGTCTCTTTGTCGGTGAGCCAGCCTGAGCCGGGAATGCACAGATTCGATTGGCTGAGTAGCAGGAGGCAGGATGGCTTAACTCAAATGCAATTGGTCGGTGGATTTCCTGATTCGCTAAACCTGTACCGTAAAGTCTAGAAAAGTTGCGCCGGTCAAAATAGAAGCGCCCCGTCAAAATTTAAAAAATGTATTGACTACAGGTACGGGTCCGTACAGGACCGCGTCTGGGTCCGGACCGCGGTCCGCCTGTTAGTGACCCCCGCTCTATACCCATGTAGAGAGAACAATATAATGAATAAAGATAACATTTAGCTTTTACTTTTATTTATCACAAGGATTCAGATTTCAATAGTTTTGGCCACTGGAGGCTGGCAACACAGCAATGTAAAAAAAGTGTTTTACATCACTTGACATAAGCAGCTAATGCTTGGCTTACACTACACGACTTTTCACGCGATTTGACAGTCACAGACAATCTTCCAATGTCGGACTGAAATCACAGAAGTCGTGCTGGAGTTGTGGCGCGCCCCCGTAAGCTCAGTTGTTTGGTGTATGGTGGTCTTCCAACCCGATTTCGGCCAGCCAGCCCGTCTTGATGTTCCGACATTATCAAACATGTTTGATATTATCGTTAGTCTTAGGGGGTTGGCTCAAGCGAAATGATGTAAACACTGTCACACTCTCGCATGCACCAAGCACGACGCAGGAAGAGCGGCATTAGTCGCGACCTGTGACCGCCTGAGCGGGCACTTATTTTGGACACTTTTTCCTTGAAGCCTCGGCGGGAGAACCAGGCTGACAGCCGCGCAACCTTAACACTTTACCATCAAATACAGGGTTAGGAGTTAAAGTTATTGGGGGACGAGATCAGCAAATAAAGATGGCCAAATAACTAAAGGAAGCCCCCCGCTCGGATTATTGAATTAACTTTTTTTAAATTAAATAATCACTATCGCGTTTGCGGAAATAATATTAATCTCAATAGGAATCTAGTAGTAGTCTTGCAATATGAGATCCCCGGGGCCAATCCGAATAGTCCAATCTCCTAACCTATAAACCTCCTTTCCTATACCTTAACCCCTAAAAGTCATCGGGATTAACACACAGCTTTATTAAACTGAATTCTTCACATTTGAGATCCCCCCAACCAGAAATGGGTAAGTCATCTTTTATTTTATTGTATTAAGAAAATATGGAATATGATTTGTATATATAATGATTATTATTAGTAATGTGTAAAGGAGACATATTATGCAAAAACTCAGGTTTAAATGTATATTTCTGAGGTCTACTAGAAAAGGTTTTAATGGTTTATTGTTCAAAAAACCCATTAGTTTTCTACCATTACCCATTTCTTCATTGCCTTTTCCAGCCTCTTCTGAGGGGTATACTACAAAGCAAACTCAACAGAGCCCGGCTCTCTTTTTTTGATCTGGTTCAACATAACACACACCCTCGCTCAGAGCTAACCGGTATCACAAAGGCAGTTATCAACCTCTTATGTTGAACAAGGGTTTCAGCTTCAGGCTCTGTGCGCGTCCCCATAAGAGGGGGCGTTTGACCGTCATTTGACTCTGCTACAGACTGGACTGATCTTGTGTCGCTAACTTTACACAAATAGACTGATTGTGAGCAGCTGAGTAAAACAATAGTGTGTCGCCAACTTCAATCAAGAGGAAGAGTTTGTCAGTCTGAATTATTACAGCAGAAAACAGAGAGACGAAAAAAACTCATACTGCAAATAGGCTAAGGAGAGTGGAATGCAGCCAGCATGGAAATGATTTATTTATCTTGCCGATCGTTCTCGCAGTGCGTAACGTGACATTATGAAACAATGAAACGTTGAACTCGGATTTAAACACTATACCATTTAGCCTAATATAATAATATAGGCTACTTTGCTATATTTATAGCACTACGCTCCTAGTCCCACACTTAAGAATGTAATTTAAGTCTGACACTGTCCCCAAATGAATAGCCTATGGAAAATAATTTAGTTTTGGGCCACATCATAATGAATACAATTTTGATTTAGACTATTAGTCTTTTATTTGAATCTTACAAATACCAATAGGCCTACATTAAAAAAACCTGTAGTCTGGATTTTTCGGACAAATATGAATCTACTATGAGAAGCTTAAAGCGGCAGATGAGAGTTTTTTTACTGTAATATTTGGCAAAACTGTCATAATAGCCATTCAGCTATATGTAGGTGAAGTGGTCTGAAAATATTTTTTTATCACTTTGCTCCCCCCTGCCTCCGCTCATGTTAATTTTGACCAATCAGAGCGAGGTCAGATTCTCCGTTCTTATTGGCTGTGGGACCTTGGCAACGACGTTGATACGTCAGTTGCGTGAGCGTTCACGACCCTAGCAGTCTGACACTAGCCTACTGTTTGGTACAATGCTACTACGGCGGACAGCGAGTAGCAATGTCTTCACAAACGAACCTTCAATTTACCATTCCCAGGATACTAACAACTAACACCGCTAAGACAGCAAAAAAACGAGGAAAGACGAATATTGAAAAGTTAACTGCTGAAAGGGACACGGAGAGAGCTTGAAAAAAAGTACACCGGCCATGTCTTCTTGCCCTATCAAATCAAGACCTCTCCGACCGCGACCTCGCGACTTTTTTCAAAACAGCGACAAGCGACAAATCTAGCTTTTTTTTCTGGTGTTATTGATAACTTTTTTCGCCAAAGCAAGTATCATCTCTTCTCAACGAGCAGCGGGAGCACTGACACGCAGCCCGCTCCTCGCGCAGCAGCCCCGAGCTGAGAGGTGTAGCCTTCTCCTGCTCTGACCGCAGCTGGCAGGGGCTGCTGCCCGAGGACCGGGCCGTCTGTCAGTGCTCTGTGACGGGGGACGGGCCGGGAGGCTCCCGCTGCTCGTTGAGAAGCGTTACAAGTGATATTTGCTTCGGCGAAAAAATCACCAATTACACCAGAAAAAAAGCTAGATGTGTTGCTTGTCGCTGTTTTGAAAAAAAAGTCGCCAGGGGGGCTGAAAAGTAGCTAAATATAGCGACACAATCGCTAAGTTGGCAACACTGCCCGAGCAGCCCCTCCCAGCTGCGGTCAGAGCAGGAGCATACACACACACCTCTCCGCTCTGTTACAATTAGTTTGCTATCATGGCCTGGCAGTTACAGCTACTTTTATGTTAGGCTTTTTAGGCCTACCAGCACACTTAAAATGATTTTAAGCTAACATACATGGTATGTCTGTGATTAAAATGTATGCTCAATATGTACGTATGTAGTTATCATTATACTAATGTTTAATCACCTCGGAATCGGACATGGTGTTTGTCTCCTGTCAATGTAACTGAATTCACATGATCGCGCGTAGCTGTCGTTCAGAGGGAGGAGCTACAGCAGGTAGAACGTTGGGAAAACAGCCGTTGGGATCTCAACGGCTGAAAACGGCTGAAACGATCAACTGCAGCTTTAACCTGCGAGTCTGCAGCGATGTCCGAACTGTGACAGCTGTCACCTGTCACGTCCCAACTGTAATCGCTACTGATGAAAAGAAAGAAGCCCACAGTGAAATAATGTTGCAACCTGTGATTTTATAGAACACTTTATTAAGAGCCAGTGTGTGACTGTGTGTAGATCGCCAGGTAAAATCATTTGAGAGGAGAGCATAGAGTGGCGCTGCATACAGTAGGCTATAGGTGAGGGCTATTTTACATTTTCAATAACTGTATGCATGTGGCAAAAAGCCGCAGCGCGATGTTACAGTTCACTCTGTAAGCCTAATGTCACGGCTTCGTTTCGTTCATTAACTTACTGATCAATATGTTTAGATGTAACAGTTTCCTCAGTGAGAATGTAGCGCTCAGACAATATTGTCAGGTCCGCGGGATTTCTAAATGTGAAGTTTCCTTGAAGGGCAGCGCTCTAAGAGCCGAATTTAAGCTCAAACTCTGAAACAAAAACTGCTCTGAGCAGATTAGCCGTGCAGCCTCTGTTACCACGGTGATCTAGCCAGGTAAAAAGAGAGCCACCTTTCGTGATACTGAAAATTCTGGCTTTAGACTGCTTTAGACTCAACAGACTTCGCTCAGCCCTTAATCTCGCTTCGTAGTATACCCCTCTGCTCTCTATCTCAAAAGGTTGGTATTGACATCTACCCCCCTTCGCAAAAATCCTAGTCTGCTCTAACTGGTCAGATCTACATGGGCGTGCATGCACCGCCCTGCTCATTTACTCTATACCAACCTATATGAACATGGCACATGCCCAGCTGTCAGTTTTGTTTACTTTTGGCCAATGCAGCATGGAGATGGATGTTACCATGTTTAGCTTCATTTATACAGCAAATGTCAGCACACTTACCACTTTTAAACCAAAACCTTTACAACTGAACCTGGTCAGGCAGGAGTCTGAGCTGAAAACTGTGAAAATTGCATCAAGATTTCTGGTTTCCCTGACATTATCCACAGGTAAATACAGTTTAAATATGTCACAGTCAATAACAGAAAATGAGTTAAGTATTTATGCAAACACCTCCTAACTTGTAACATACAACGTTGTATGTATGTCTCTACAGGCTAAACTGGGGAATGATCTACAACCCAGTGGAGTGAAAAAGCATTGGTTGTGAAGCCATGCTGAGGTAACATGTAAACATGTACCGTAATGAGGCAGGAAAGGAATGTATCATGTCAAGATTCACTGGAAAGGCATTATCTTTTGTAAAAAAAAAAAGTATAGAAATAATTAGTCAGAGCTGCAAATTATCTGACACCCTTTCAATATCTAATAGATAATGTATCATTTGTATTGTGATCACTAATTCATAATAAAGTTTTACTGTTAAAAAATGTATTGTGTTGCTAACTGTCACTGTTTGCTTCGTGTAGTAAAGGATTACTTGAAACTCACATTTTCATAGTCAGGATGTTGGACTAGTTTTCAGACCGATCTACATGCATTGACTTATAGGTTTTTTAATTCAACCCTTTATCTCTCTGAAGATTTCTTATAAAACAGTATCATTACATTTTAAAAAGACCAAAACCATACTTAAAAATAAAGCAGTTTATTCATAGCCAGTAAAATGGAAATATAAAGTGTTCATTTAATTTAATTTAATTTTCCTTTATTTAACCTCAAAAGATCAATTGAGGGGTGACCCTCTTTTACAATGACGTCGAGTTTGTACAGATACACAATATACAATGAGAATACATAACAAGTTTACACACACACACACACACAGACAACAATTTAAAACATTCAGATCAATTGAATGAAAGAGACAATAGCCTAATTAAAACAGTTACAAGTGTAGAGGGGCTGATTCAAAATAATAATTTTAAATTGGTTAACAGTTATGAGTGTATTTATTTTAATTGTATGTTGTAGGCTGTTCCAGGAGTCAGGAGCACTATGGCTAAAAGCGGTTTTACCATGCTCAGACCGGGCATAGGGAACATATAACATGAGCATGTCAGTTGAGTGGGTTTGATAAAGCCCACCTGAAATAAGCAGCATTTCAGTCAAATAGAGTGGTAGCTTTCCAGTCAGAGCTTTATATATAAAAATATGCCAATGTGCATCACGTCTCTCCTTAAGGGAGGACCACCCAAACAGAAGGAAAGCCATAACTTGTATGTAACTGTCCAGTTGTTGCTGGTGGGCCCTGAAGAAGACCACCTGTCCCACCCAGTGAACAGTCTCCTCTGATGGAACAGATAGTGTGGTCCGTCAGGTCTCTCATATCTGTAAAACATGACAAATTCAATGTTATATTATGTAGCCTAGCTGAAATATACATCATACATCTGTAGTTATGGTAAAGCTACCAACAATTGAAAATATATTTTTTCTTCAATTATTAAATAAGATAGGCTACTAATAAGTTCAGTATAGCCCTTGCTCAAGAAGCAACGAGTTCCGATTGATACTGTGTTCTTTTTGAAATATAATGGACAGGAAACAAACAGCAGCAGAGGCAACTTACAGTAGGCTATTCTTCCTGTCTATTATAGTGTACATAAACACTGAAGATTTGTTTAGGCCTACTGCTGCATGTACCACGACTGCTTGCATAACTACACACTGTCAACAATAAACAAATACTATTCAGTTTCCAACACACCGTTCTGTTTTTCACACAGGGGCTGTCACGGACAGACTCACATATCTAAGCTAGCGGGTGCTAACGCTAACTACTTAACCCAGTGGCATTATCTCATTTCAGTCGCCGTTGGTTATTATAGGAGGGATAAATCAAAGCACATTGAACTCATAAACGGACAGATTTGTTTTTTTAAATAGGACTACTTACATTTCCGGAGGAGAGATGGTGTCTCTCAGTCTTCCAGGCACAATTTCCTCCACACTCCAGTATAACGGCAGATCACACTAGATTGCCAACCTTTGCTGGTCATAGCCTAACAAAAAATTAAGTAAATCCATTCAGCCCCGGTCTGCTTCGAGGCTGGGGTGTGATAGTAGCTTGAGGATGAGCTAACACTGCAGCTTGCTTCTGCTCTGTTGTTGCATTAGCACAGGGGTGGCCAGAGCCGCATGCGGCTCTTTGCCTTGCTTTGTGCGGCTCTTCAGTTCATATCAAATTTTGTGATTATAATTATTATTATTTTTTTTATATATATACTTTTTGTTGTGGGCCTATGTGTGCATGTTTATTATTTGATTTTTTATTTTGTTAATGTGTATGTGTGTGCCTGTTCGCAAATGTTTAATTGAGGACGCAACATAACGTTCGCAAACGTTTGGTGTGGACGCAACTTAAAACTACCCGCTCAGCTTGGAGGGAGGTTTTCCGTGAGTAAACAATTTGTGTCAAGTTCGCTCCGAAACAGAGTGGGAGAGTTTATATTTTTTGTTGAACGTTATACCAAGCCATTCTGCCTGTATGCCAGGCGTCATTAGCGCATTTCAAGGCTTCAAATCTTCAGCGCCACTTCGGCTCACTCCATGCTAAAAGTAAGTCCCACTTAGCAACATGCATAGTAAGAGAAAAACGCTATTGTAAATCGTTATATTTTTGTTTGTGGACTTGGTTGAACCAGTGTTGCCAACTTAGCGATTTTCTCGCTATATTTAGCGACTCTTCATCCCCCCTGGCGACTTTTTTTTCAAAACAGCGACAAGCAACAAATCTAGCTTTTTTTCTGGTGTAATTGGTGACTTTTTCGCCGAAACAAGTATCACTTTTAACGCTTCTGAACGGGCAGCGGGAGCCTTCCAGCCCGTCCCCCGTCACAGAGCACTGACAGACGGCCCGGTCCTCGCGCAGCAGCCCCTCCCAGCTGCGGTCAGAGCAGGAGATACACCTCTCCGCTCGTGTTCCATTAGCATCACTATTAGCAGTTACCACGTCTTCTACAGTCTACAAGTAGTGCAATTCAAAATGTTATGCAGTGCTTTTTTAAACCATGAGCATGTATGATTACTGCTAGACTTAACATTACCACGTTGGTTGTTTATGCGATTGTCACGTTCATAACACTAGAACCTCATCTATTCAAATATTACTGTATAAAACCCTGTCTACAAATATGCAAATTAGGCGGTGACGTCATCTGGCGACTTCTAGCGACTTTTTGGACAGCCAATAGCTACTTTCCTTACTGAAGAGTTGGCAACACTGGGTTGAACTGAGAGTTTGTGTGTGTGAGGCAGTGCACACAATGTTTATTGTTGAAAATGACTGGCCTGTCGACTTAGTACTGTAGGACTCCAGTTCTGTCATTATCACAGGGGCGGCCTTAACGATCTGGGGGCCCGTTTCAAGTCCTAGTGTGGGGCCCCCCGTTTTTTTTTTTTTTAACAAATAATGCGAAAATTAAAAAGATTGTGGAACCCAGTTGGTTCTTTGACGGATTATGAGATAATAGGCCCCTGGACCAAGACTCTCAAAGGCCCCCCCCCCCTCCTACCTATCCAGTCAGTTACACTGACTTTTCCGCACAGTTACATACAATTATTGGCAAAAAACATACACTCAAAAATATAAACGCAACACTTTTGTTTTTGCTCCCATTTTTCATGAGATGGACTTAAAGACCTAAAATTCATTCTAGATACACAATATTACCATTTCTCTCAAACATTGTTCACAAATCTGTCTAAATGTGTGATAGTAAGCACTCCTGCTTTGCTGAGATAATCCATCCCACCTCACAGGTGTGCCACATCAAGATGCTGATCTGACATCATGATTAGTGCACAGGTGTGCCTTAGACTGTCCACAATAAAAGGCCACCCTGAAATGTGCAGTTTTGTCTTACAGCAAAATGCCACAGATGCCACAAGCATTGAGGGAGCGTGCAATTGGCATGCTGACAGCAGGAATGTCAACCAGATATGTTGTACGTGCATGGAATGTTCATTTCTCCACCATAAACTGTCTCCAAAGGAGTTTCAGAGAATATGGCAGTACATCCAACCGGCCTCACAACCGCAGACCACGTGTAACCACACCAGCCCAGGACCTCCACATCCAGCAGGTTCACCTCCAAGATCGTCTGAGACCAGCCACTGAGACAGCTGCTGAAACAAATGGTTTGCATAACCAAACAATTTCTGCCCAAACTGTCAGAAACCGTCTCAGGGAAGCTCAACTGCATACTCGTCGTCCTCATCGGGGTCTTGACCTGACTCCAGCTCGTCGCCGTAACAGACTTGAGTGGGGAAATGCTCACATTCGATAGCGTCTGGCACGTTGGAGAGGTGTTCTCTTCACGGATGAATCTCGGTTTACATTGTTCAGGGCAGATGGCAGACAGCGTGTGTGGCGTCGTGTGGGTGAGTGCTTTGCTGATGTCAATGTTGTGGATCGAGTGGCCCATGGTGGTGGTGGGGTTATGGTATGGGCACGCATCTGTTATGGACGAAGAACACAGGTGCATTTTATTGATGGCATTTTGAATGCACAGAGATACCGTGATGAGATCCTGAGGCCCATTGTTGTGCCATACATCCATGAACATCACCTCACGTTTCAGCAAGATAATGCACGGCCCCATGTTGCAAGGATCTGTACACAATTCTTGGAAGCTGAAAATGTCCCAGTCCTTGCATGGCCAGCATACTCACTGGACATGTCACCCATTGAGCATGTTTGGGATGTGCTTGACCGGCGTATACGACAGCTTGCACCACTTCCCACTAATATCCAGCAACTTCGCACAGCCATTGAAGAGGAGTGGACCAACATTCCACAGGCCACAATTGACAATCTGATAAACTCTATGCGAAGAAGATGTGTTGCACTGCATGAGGCAAATGGTGGTCACACCAGATACTGACTGGTTCTGAGTCCCCAGACCCCAATAAAGCAAAAAATGCACATTTCAGAGTGGCCTTTTATTGTGGACTGTCTAAGGCACACCTGTGCACTAATCATGATGTCCAGGGCTCAACAATAAGGAATGCCCGACGTCCCGGGGCAAGTAAAACGCCACGTCGGGCCAGTAACTATGACAACCCACTTGCCCGAACCGGCAACCGGGAGTTTTTCCGAAATTATTGAAAAAAAAATTATAATAATAATATTTTTATTTTTTATAGCGGCAAATAAAATTAATCTATCCACGGTCTTTTTCCATATAGAGCTGGTGCTCATTATTAAATACGCTTAGGCCTATGTTACTTATCTAATTTATGTGCGAGTAGTTGTGTCTGCTGCATTGCATCCCTCCTCCGTTTTGTGAAGGGAGGCGGGGCTCCAGCGCCGAAACACACACATACAGACACACAGATCTCGGCAAAAAACTGGTGCGCGTCTCTCGCACACACAGTCAGAGAGATAGGAAAGAGAACTACACGCGTTACGTTGGTGTAACAGAAAGTACAAAAGCCAACGAGAAGCCTAAATAAGTAGACCCCAGCCGTCTGAAAAGCAGCAAAAATATCCGCGTTTTTTAAATGCATCCAAAGTGAATCTAGTAGTAGTTTAGTGAGGATGCTAACGTTAGCTCTGCTGCTAGTACTACCAGCTTAAAGGCCTACTTCACCGATTTGAATATGAAGGTGTATTGAATTCTGAGATCCTATGTAGTATAAATGTGCAAAAAAAAAAAAAATCGGTTCATCCTAGCTTGAGAAAAGGCAGAAAGAGTGTTTTTTTTAACCCTATATTTCTCTTTCTCGTGACATCACAGAAAGAGAAATATAGGGTTAAAAAAACGTACTTTGTAAATATTACTGTGATGTCACAGTAAAAGACATCACAGTAATATTTACAAAGTAAGTTTTTTTTAACCCTATATTTTTCTTTCTGTGATGTCACGAGAAAGAGAAATATAGGGTTAAAAAAAACACTGTTTCTGCCTTTTCTCAGGCTAGGATGAACCGATTTCAATTTTTTTCGCACATTTATACTACATAGGATCTCAGAATTCAATACACCTTCATATTCAAACCGGTGAAGTAGGCCTTTAATGTGTGCAGGTCAACACAAACATCAGCAACAGTTAGCAGAGGAACATCTCTACAGCCTGCATGTACATCTTAATAAATGGACCTGAGGTGTCATTTCTCATACCAGGAGGCAGTGGAAGCTTGAAACTATACTGGAAAAGTGTTCAAAACAGCCTGTCCTGTGTCCTTAGCCAAAAGTTGAGATTTTTATTAATAATAATAATAATAATAATAATAATAATAATAATAATAATAAACGTTCAAACAGATTGTTGTAGGCCTAAAAAAATATCTTACAGAAAAAAGTTCTAAAGAATTGCTGTTGTAAAAAGAATAAGGTACAAGGAAAAAAACATTTGTGTGACCAATGTTTTTTTGTTGCATAAAACACGTCTCATTTGCAGTTATTGTCAGTTTAGAAACTAAAAAATTACAAATGTTCCAACTAAAATAATATTTGAATAATAGCCTCCACTTTCAGTATGATCATCTAGAACACTGTCCATGATGTGTTTATACATTATAAATAAAGAGCGAATATAACAAATATTTGTACACCACTAATAAAAACATTTTTATATAGGGGCCAGTAAAATTTGACTTTGGGCAAATACAATTCAGACCCACTTGCCCGGTCGGGCAAGTGAAAAAAAAACTTAGCGTTGAGCCCTGATGTCAGATCAGCATCTTGATGTGGCACACCTGTGAGGTGGGATGGATTATCTCAGCAAAGCAGGAGTGCTCACTATCACACATTTAGACAGATTTGTGAACAATGTTTGAGAGAAATGGTAATATTGTGTATCTGGAATGAATTTTAGGTCTTTAAAGAGGACCTATGATGCTTTTTGACTTTTATGACCTATAAACGTTGTTATGATGATTCATAGTCATGCTTAACTATACTAAATTATCAAATAATGACTTACATGCATTTCGACATATTCCCTGCTGACCGTCTAGGGTGTCTGTGCAGAGCACTAAACACGATTCTAGCCAGTCGAGAAGTCACGTCTTCAAAGCGGTCTACCCTTTCATAATTTGTGACGTCGCATAAAACTTTGTGACGTCTCCATGTAATGCTGTCACTTCCCTGTTCGCGTCTGCCTCGCGCCCTTATAGGTCCATGCTCGCGCTTCCCGCCACTGAAAGTGTTCCGGAAGGAAGGTAACCAATCACAACGGAGTGGGGTTTGCAGGAGGGGGGGGGGGAGGGGAGCGGAGATGGCCGAAGCACAGGCGGAGGGAGCCGAAGCACACACACTTAAGTGTTGACAGGATGTGCTGGATCGCCAAAATAAGAGAAAGAGCTTCCCGAAAATCTTTTTGTGATGTGATTCGTGTCAGGTTGCTCTATAGCAGTGTAAAACAAGAAATTAAGACCAGAAAAGTAGCATAATAGGTCCTCTTTAAGTCCATCTCATGAAAAATGGGAGCAAAAATAAAAGTGTTACGTTTATATGTTTGTTGAGTGTATTTGAGTTGGAGACTTTACTGTCAAGGCCTTACTATAAAGTCACTTTGAGTGAAAAGTTGCTCAACTTAGGCCACTCTCCCCTATAAATGTAACAACATCCAAACACATTTTTGATGAAAATTCTAAATATTTTTTAAATTAATATATTTATGGATTTATATTACATTTATTTAAAACAAGACACATTTGTGTGTGGATCGGAAATGTGTTTGTGAAACTTTTTATTATAGATGGATTTATTTTACATTTATATATGACGGTATCCATTTTGTGTGTGCATTGAAATGTATTTGTGAGAAGAGAGTCATTTATATATATTTATATAAATCACAAAATAAAAGTGTGAATCCTTCTCTGTGCATTCATTAATATTGAGACCCGTCTGACCCCATATTCCCACTCCCCGAGCGCCGATTCCCAATGAGTGTGGAGGTTGGCTGTGTGTGTGGCTCGCCCCTCGTCTACGTGTGGATGTACGAGAGGGGTGCGCGATTAGCCTGGCTTCGCCCACCTACCTACATCCGGCCAAATTTAATTTTCCCTTCAGTAGTCAGTCTGGTGATGGGGCGTATTATTGGGATCCTGCTCGAACTGATTTCTGTGTGTCCAATCAGCGAACAGAGCAAGTGGCTGCGAACGATGATGTCGAAGTCGTGCTCCAGTTTCAGTTGAATGCTGCGAAGAAGGGGATTTCCGACTTGGTAGTTTTGAGTTCCGACCTGTCTGTGTTCCAGTGCATCTGCTCGCAAAAGTATGGACGCTGACAACCTTTCTCGTCCAAATAATTAAACATTAGGCTCTAACAAGTTACCGTTGCCAGGTACGGGTAGATTCATAGACTACAATATGTAGTGAAGTCGGAAATTTCCGAGTTCCCTGTCCAACTGGAACGCACCGCCAGAAGCTGGCTCATGACACACGTGACGACCAAACGTTATACGATTGGTTGGCTAATCCAGAGTGGCACTGGGCAGATCCAATAGTTTTAAACTTCGACAGACACCCGCCTCCAAGTGAGTGAACGTTTGCCAATTACAGCACTTCCAGACCTTCTGTACAAATGAAATGAAGTACGATGGTCTGGTTGGACCAGGCTAGTGCGCAATTGTAATGGGCGAACAAACAGGTCACGTAGGACACATCCCTTTATATTTTAGTGCCTAATTTATTTATATTCATATTTCTGTAGAAAATCCAGCTCCCAGAAGGCTAAATGATGTCAGCCATTATCTCCAAATTATAGACTACAAGACATGCAGCACACACAGGAGACAGTTGTTTACAGAGCACAACAATCATCAGATTTAAACTTCCTCTCAAAGTTTACCAGATTGAGACATTTAACCTTAAAATGTAAATAATAGCCCAATAATAGCCCAATAATAATAATAATAATCAAAATGGAATGGGGGGGTGTAGGGCAGGATCTGCTCGGTTACACCTGTGTTTCATTGTGTCTAGTATATATACCCCTTGCCATTCCTTTGTTCCTTGTCTGTGCATTATGGTTTGTCGTGTCAGTGTCCGTGAGTCTTGTCCTGTGTTACTTGTTTCCTGTTACCTGTGTTCTCTGCCTTTTTGCCCGGCTGCCTTTTGGGAGTTGCATATTTTGGACAATAAATCACCTTTACTGGAAACGTTTTGCATTTGGGTCCTGCTTACTTAAATGTTGATTAAGTGGTATAATGTTGGCATTTTCATGGCTTTTTCTTGGCCATAACATTTACTGCAGCTTATCAAAACCATACATTTTACTTCTTTTTATAAAAATATACGACTAATATTACCAGAATTGAGTTGAGCCTTTTGATCCGCCCTCCACAACAGTCCCTGATTCTGATGTGGCCCTTTGGGGAAATGAATTGCCCACCCCTGACATAGAGGCTCCTTTTCTGGAAATGGTTTGAGCCAGTCCTTTTCCAAAGGTTTTGAAAGATACATTTGGGGTACTGGGACTGAATAAACAGCTAATGTTGGTACGGATTTAACCCCGAAGGCGCACTGTGCTTACTGTCCACCATTCTATTTGAGTGTCTGAAGTCTTTTTGTATAAATGTATCCACAATATGGTGTCCTCAAAAACAAAACAGAGGAACAAAAGAGTAGTATCCAGGTAAAAGTAGACTACCTCTTGCAAGGCAAAAGAAAAATAAGAAGTTGTGTATTCTATACCTGTCAGTGCTGGCTCAAAATGGCGATAATTAGATGTTGTTTGTAATATCGTGTTACTGCTTATTAGCATAAACTATTACATTTTAATTATAAATAGAGTTGTAAACAAGTGAACAAGCAAGTTATTTCAAAAACAGTCAAATGCTGCGTTCACATGTAAACAAGCAGATGGTACATTTTGAAGAGGAAGCTCTCTCTGGCAGAACAACTCATTAACATTGTAAACATGACAAGGAAACTTACCGATAAATCACCCAGGTAAGAGTCACAAGAGAATGGTTTGGATCCTCTTGTTTAATGTGCAACTTTGGGCGGCAGCGGCGAAGTGGGTAGGGAGGTCGCCTCTGGAGTGCAGGGTCGAAGGTTCGATCCCCCGTCTACTCACATGTCGAAGTGTCCTTGGGCAAGACATTGAACCCCGAATTGCTCCAGAGAGTTAGCTTGCACCCTGCGTGGTAGCTGCTGCTATCGGTGTATGAATGTGTGTGATTGGGTGAATGTGTACAAAACAATGTAAAGCGCTTTGAGTCTGTGAAAAACCAGGGAAAAGCGCTATATAAGTGGAGTCCATTTACCATTTGGATTGTAAAGCTTTTAAAATAAATGTAATCTCTATAGCTTGTGCAGATAAGTGCAGTTAAGTAAAAAATTGCATTTCAGGTACAGGGGCCTATTTCAGGTAGCTGGTTTTGAGGCAACCCAGAGTTTGTTCGCTCTGAGTTAGTGGAAACTCTCGGTTTTCCGTTTCAAGAAGCAGGTTCAGCGCAACCGAGAGTCAGTTACTGCGGCAACATACGCCGTGGGGCTAACCTGCTGGATAGGTGGTTAGACCTACCCTGAGTTTGTTTTCACTTTACGCTGCAGCTCCGACTGAAGAAAGAGTCACTGTCACAACGCAACCCTGTACAGTTTAAAGCAAAATCACTCCATAGAAATCTCCATCAGGATGTTTTTATCATTTCCTGATGATTTTACATTTGATCGATCATTTGATCAGTAGCCTTGTTCTCAGCCCTCGTTCGTTCATATGCGGCCACCTTACACATCGTGAACATGCTTTACATTCAGATTAATAAACCTATTGTATTGTATGTATCTCGTTATTTATTTTTATCATTATCAGTAGTTTTTTAACATCTGTGCCACTGAACATAGGCTATTTATGTCATGTTGAAATGTAATTCTGCGGCTGCACGCGATCGTTACTGTTCACTTGTGTCATCCCAAAGTCACAGACAAGTCTCGTTAAATAGCCCAATATGAATATAGAAATAATATAATAATTTAAACTGTGATCACTAGAGGACAAGGGATCTGGTAATAAAACAATCAGGATCTACAATGGAAACTGTCACCTTATGTGTCAAACGTTAATATCTTTCACTCCCCATTTAAAAGAAGCGACAGTCTGTTTACTGCACAGTAGGCCTATTATAGCTTGCCTACATAATAGGCTACAGCGAATATAAAACACTGTCAGCAGTGCTGTGCAGCGGCAGCTTGATAATTTTGTTGCTGCTGATATGCGTAACTTAATTCTTAAAATAGACTTGCTTCTCATACGGAAGCAATGATGCTCTTGACAAAAAACGTTTGCACCGTTTTTTTCTTAATTGCCGAAGTGATTAGATCAGAGTTATGAGACTATCCCCGTTCATTCTTCTCCATAAGCTCATAAGTTAATATTTCTTACTCTAGTGGGAGGAGCGGAGAAGTTTTTTTTTTTTCTTTTTTGAGAAGTGGAGAAGTGGGAGGATCAAGCATTTGTTTCTTCTGTTTCCATGGTGAATCATGTTTTCAGCGATCCATTGACGATGGCTTTTATGCACACGCTCCACCCAGAGTGAACACGCTCAGAGTTGATTAACCCAACGCTGATCCACTGTTCTGAAACCCAAAACCCAGAGTTTCTCGTCAACCCTGCGCTCTGAGTTGACCAACTCAGAGCGCAGGATTAAACCCAGAGTATGTAAAACCAGCTACCTGAAATAGGCCCCAGATCTGAATTATTTTCGTTTTTTTCCATGTTTAGTGCATGTCTCTGCACTGAGAAAATTAAATGAATAATGTAATGTATAAAACCCTTAATTGAATGTACCATTAAAGTGAAATCTTTTGTCTGAATTATGATTAATTTTCAAGTTTGCAAAGTCCTAGGGTGTACGCAAATGTTGATGAAGGGGCTTACACAGAAACCAACTGTGAACACCACAGGCCAATCTGTGTCCATAGATGATGAAATATCAGTGTGGCCACCCTCAGTCCTCACTGCTGGAATAACAATCACAACAACAGCTACATTGGAGAGAGAGAAAGCTGCGGTGATATGATGATAGAGGCAGAGACAATGGGAATACATTCCATTATTGCTGGGAGACGGGTGCATGCTGACAGTCCGACAGGCCCCCACTCCGACAGCCCCTCTTTCCTCCATCCCTCCACTCCGACGTACTTCCATTCCTCCAGCCCCCCACTACGACACACTTTCGTACCGCCATTCCGACAGAATAATTTTTCCTGTAGCCTATTTCCCCAACTATGTAGATAGCCGCCTCGTTTTGTTAAGCGACTGGAAAACCGTTTTGCTGAATAAGCGCCCAGCGCAAATAACGGCAGGCGATTGTTTAGGCCTACACTATTTTACAATGACGGTTTTCTGCGCCAATTTCCCGCCAAACATGAATATTTTCAACAATATAATATACGAAATACTGTAGAGCAACGAAAATTAAATCACAAGGTGTGAAATGTAGGCCCAGGGAACCATCACTGAAATAACGTCGGTAGTAGGCTATGCATCCGTCTGTCTTGTCTTTGTCTTGAGACTGCTATCTATCTATCTATCTATCTATCTATCTATCTATCTATCTATCTATCTATCTATCTATCTAATTATTTGGTCAGAAAAACGCACGGAGACTATTTCATCCCGATGCTTGTGGGACAGTCAGTTTTTTGACAGACGCACTTCGGCATTAATATAAACCGTTTGAGCCCCTGGTTGTTTCTTAGAAAATCAAAGCGAGTTTGGTTTTAATCAAATGCAAATAGGCTAGCCTATGAGTTGTATTTTAGGATATAAATATTTGAAGGGGGGGAAAAAAGCACAGTGTCCATTAGACCTACGTTTGCTTCTTTCATTAGTAGGCCTAGGATGAACTGAACAGCGAAACAGACGCATTTATGAAGCACCCAAAAGCTACACCTGCACCTTGAAATCAGCACCTTTAATTGAACAGCGACACAGAGGCAGAGGCGATATGACCGGCGACACAGAAGGAATCGCTTGTCGGAATGATGGGCCGTTTCTTATCGACAAAGGAAACTTAAAATGTCGGAGTCGCGACCCCTTTTTAATTAAATAAAGTGCCGCCTTTGCGACAACAAGAAGTCAATTGTCGGAGTGGCAGCATGTCGGAATGAACGTCCGCCCCCCCTAGGGGACATGTCATGTTTTCATTTTGAAGGTCACACATTTCTTTTTAGGATTTGATGTTGCCATGTGCCAAATATTGTGTTTTCAGATGCACTGTTTTCATTCACTCTGTTCCATGTAAAGTTTTTCTTGCAGAAGTTCAAAATCCCTCTAAAGATTACTTCGTATAAATGCAGAGGACAGACTCCTGAGGTCCATACCAGAAGCATGTGCAGTGCACTGCTTCACATAAATTAAAACATGAGTCATCTTCAATCACATCAAAGGTGCAGCCGTCAGAGACACATAACAAATCTTTGAGCTGTTTACACCGCTGCCATTGAAGCCAGAGTTTATGGTTTATCCAAAGCAACCTGTGGAACTAGTTATTTCTTACCTGGCAGTATGGAGGGAGCCTTTACAAAAGAAGTGCATAAGTCACCCACACATAAGCCTCCTGTCTAAAATGATCGGGAAACCACCGTGTGTTTCGTGAGGGAGAAGGCTGCGGCTGAGATGTAGTTCCGTCTCTTCACGTGTAAACATACCAAGGCTCAAAGTTAACTAGCGCCGCTTATTTTCTGTCACAACCGTGGACTACATTTATTCTAAGGCTGGAGTACACTATACTTCTCCTTTACTGTAATGTAAAATACAATGCAATAGTGCGTATTGGAACCTAAATAGATAAGCGTAGAAGCGGCACTAGTAGGCTTAGACCGTAAACTTTTTCTAAATAGCACAACAGCAACGACAAAACAGTGAACATGCTCCGAAGTCTCCGCTAGTTTGCACACCAGAGAAGACTGATGCATTTCAATCAGCAGCAGAGTAGGCAGTCAGGGTAGGCAAGGTAGGCAGTGCCTACCCTGGCGCCGTGTGCAAAAAAATAAAATAAAATATTTTTTTTATTTAATAAACTTAAATTTGTATTATTACTGTTAATTATTTCGATCTTTACATGTAATCCGCGATTACTTTAAAAAAGTGTAGACGTTTTGATTAGAAAGGTGGCAGTTGGTAAGTTACGCCAAAGAAATATTGTGCTTTTGCTGTTTCCCATTCATTGTGTACGGCAAAGAATCAGTGCTTTTGCGCCTATTCATTGTGGACGGCAAGAAAAAAAAGTTTTCACGCATGCGCACTTGATTCTGTATTATTTAACATGTACGCAAATAAGCGGAATTCTTTGTGCTTTTTTTAACGTAAATGGTATGCCACATCATGGACCTATAAAGAAGTTCCACATAAGCCTTTACGTTACATATCATTCATGGACCAATTAAAATCGAGATATTACTAGACATTTACGCAGCTTAGGCCAACGTCATTACGTTGGCTATGCTCATTCACTTCGCGTTACACCCGCGGATTTTTAAGTCAACATTGCAGCTGCTGTGTCCGTGCCTTTCTTTATAGGTCCATGGTCCGTGCCCGCAGATATTTCAGACTGGAGGAATTTTAACAAAATGGATTATAATTTAAAAAGGAACAGAACGAATAGCAAGAGAAAGGTCTGCGCCAGCCTTGGACGGTGTACTGCAGCAACAGGGACAAACAATGTTCGAGCATTTCAAACGGACAGGTAGCCTACATGAACGGAAGGATGCTAGCTAGCTGTGCTGTCAGTCAGACTGTCACTGGATTACTATCGTCTTGCTTATTTCTACAGCCAGGGAGTCAGATTGGTGAGTCAGAAACTTTTTGGGGGTTTATTTAACAATAAAGTTGGATGAATTGATACCGAGTGCAATCCATTCTGCATTTTATATTCAATTGAGCAGTTGTGTTTTCATTGTTACTGACGGACAAACCTAAGCTCTGCAATGTGGATAAAAGGTTACATTCTGATGCTGGACAGGTCCATGGGGCATATGCTACTGGTACTTTATCAATTAAGATAAAGTTTATGGAGTGGAGCTGCCATCAGTTATGCTGTAGTCCTACATAATGATGAATGTTGTCTTTTATTTTTTAGTTGAATAGAAGTAGTACCGGTAGTTTGAATCGGCGAAGGTTTGACTTGTTGCCTTACGTTTTTTCGGCCCTCGGTGTGAGGGACGGGTCCGTTAAGTCGATGGATGCGATGTTTAATCATTTAGACCAAACTACAGTAGGCAACAGGCAAACCTGAAGTCCCGTGTGTGTGTGTGTGTGTGTGTGTGTGTGTGTGTGTGTGTGTGTGTGTGTGTGTGTGTGAGAGAGAGAGAGAACATATTTGAAATCGGCTGTGCGTGCCTGTTTGTTGTTTATTGTTTTTCATTTAACAATATATAGGTTTAGAGAAATCTGGCTTTCAGAACTCAGTGCTTACCCACTCACTCATAGATATATATGGGCCATTCTACAGAATTGGTGCAAAGTCGCAGTTGGAAACATCTTAAAATAAATGTGTCTTTTCCCCCTAACTTTTCAGGTATGTTAGTTGTATAATATCCAAGGTACACATTTCTAGTAGGGGAGACCGGGTACAGTTGTAACACGGGACGGATGTAACACCTTGAATTCCTCCAATCAGAAATAAGCTAGAGTGATGAAACTCACTGTGCTCGTGCTCCGTCAGTGTCCCTCCTTTCATTCAAAAGGAGAGCCACATCAGATACTTTAAGAAGAAGTTATCAACAAAAGTCTGTTTTTGAGGTAAAAAATGTACTTTTTTTTTCAGACGCACTTTTGGATTCTGTCCTCATATCAAATTTCTATGAATCCAAACAAGTATTATTAGAATCACTGTTTTGTAAGCTAAAAGTAAAAATGGCTAACAAGTGTTAAACTAGCATTCAAGCTAGCTCACATGAGATGAAAACATGGTTGGTGATACTGGGACAGTTGTAACACCCTGTTACAATTAACACACACAATTAAATAACTTCATCATATACCTGTTTGAGGTAGTGAATCTTGGTCTTCATCTCATGTTTGTGGATGTGTGTTATAATCATTAAATCAATCTCATGTTTGAGGATGTATGATCTATAATCATTAAATACATATCTTGCATTGTAATTTGATGGCTTCTTTTTGTCATGCAGTATGAAAAAAGGTAATGATTACTTAAAAACATGAAATTAATATTCATAATAATATGACTGATCAATAATATATTTCATTTTGAGTATATGATTGATTCATTCTGAATATTTTAGACATGTTACAACTGTCCCTGACATGCGTTACAACTGTCCCTGTATACTGGGACAGTTGTAACAGTAGAGAGCCTGTATTAGAATTAATTTTGCAACCGTTACACATTTCATTAAACCACTTAAATACATTGTTTCAGTAGCTAACAGATTGAAGTTTATAATATAACAAATTGGTTACTCTAGTTTAAATAGTTTTGGATTTATCGCAAAAATTGCAAAAAGTGTTACAACTGTACCTGGTCTCCCCTAGTTGTACAATTAATTCTCATTTTGTATTTTCAGACAGTTTTGGAACATTTTTCCTCTTCCAAAATGTGTCACTACCGAAACACAATGAAATATCACATAAAATTAAGAGTTTTATTGATTTGTTTATTTTTTTTTACATCCACCTTGTAAATATATTTTTCTTAAATAGTATTTTTCAAAATTCATAGCTAAATTAAAAAGTATATAATTTTAACAAAGCGTTTAAGCGTGATTTATCAGAATCGATGGATTTTGAATCCAAATTTACTTTGTAAAGGGCACAAAGTTTATCATAATGATTACAAACTTAAGGATTCATTAGTTTTAATACACACTGAACCAAACACCATCACAATATCTAAGTTGATAATTCAATATACTTTATTTTTGACAAAACATTCATGTTTCGGTAGTGACGGCACAGTTTCGGTAGTGACAATACTGTTTCGGTAGTGACGACAATACCTTGTTTGTCACGGCTGAATAAGACTGTGATCATTTTATGTTAGGCAACAAAAATAACTAATAACTCATAAATGTTAAACAAGTATATATCAGACACACATCTGACATTAAATATCTGAAAATGGCATAACAGTGTTTGAATTTCATATTACATCACACTGAACAGCAACACTGAACACTGTACACTGAACACTGTATTAGAGCTGACATATTTTTTTTTGTATTATTTGTATCAACATCAACAGGTGCCTGTACATCCATACATACCTACATGTTTTCATTTCATTTGGTTCTATAAGCACACAGTTGGATTTCATTACTAAAAGTTAAAGTCAACAAAACAGCAACACCACAATGAGGCTTCTGTTCTAGATCACTGAGCCACAAGTCTCCACTACTCCTCTTCTTCTTAAACAGGAAAAAAGCCACAGTGTGCATTTCATCAGCCTGTCGTCTCTGATGTGTGTGAATGAGAAATTGAATGTGTATCGCAGGTTAAAAAGATGAGAACACCTGCTTCACAAAAGTCTACAGAACATGAACACAGAAATGAGTTTGTATGTGTGCGTGAGTGAGAGATTGAGTGTGTATCACAGGTTAAAAACATCACCTGCTTCACAAAAGTCTACAGTACATGAACACAGAAATGAGTTTGTGTGTGTGTGTGTGTGTGTGTGTGTGTGTGTGGGTGTGTGGGGGGGTGTGTGCGCGTGTGTGCGCAACACACAGAAGTCTGCTCAGCAGTCTAACTTTTCACACACAGCTTTGTACATTGGTGGGTTTATTTGGACATGTCTGCTCGTGACCTGTTGAGGTGGACAGATAAGGGTGACAAGCTTGTCTGCTGTGTACTAGATCCTGTCCTCAATTATTGGCCAATAAAATCTGTTCCGTCCAATGTTGTGCATTACTTTTACCTCCACTGCACCTGAAGACAAATAAAGGGCAAAGGACATGACAGGTTATGTTACAAAAGCTAATTCAAGTGTTATAGAATATTAGAATGGAAAATATCTTACGGGAGAATTAAACTGTTTGTATATTATAAATGAAAATATCTCACCTTCATCCACATCTTCGATAATCCCAGGATATGGATCATTTTCATAAGTAACCACACACCACTTGCCAACAAGGTCTTCTGTGATGTCGTCAACTGGACAGAGATTTCCTTGACATCCAGAGCTTGATTGAGCTTGTGGTTCAGCAGATACAGGCTGTGGTTGTGGTGCAATATTTGTGGACATAGGCTCAAAACATGGGCAGATTGCCTCTCTCTTGCAAAAGCAACTCAGCACGCGATAATGAATGGTGCCTGGCGCATTACAAACCACCTGATGGATGGCAAGTGTTCCCTTTATGGTGGGCAACTTCTGTGGCAGCCGGGCACTGAATGCTGAAATTTGCTGTTCATCCACATACAGGAGTTTGACTTTGGTGAGAGGAAGGAGTGTGTCATACAGTGCTTTTGCTGTTGGTATGTCAGTACCTCTGGCTACCTGTGAATCTGCGGTTCTCTTTATGGTGGCTCCAACACCATCAGCTGGCCCTTTACCATGACCAGCTTCCAGGAAATTCCAGTTCACATGGAAAGGAATGGTGCTCATTAAGTAAAAGTTCTTCTTGCCTCTATAATGCATCACTTATGAAGAAGAGTTTTTGAACTTTTGGACAGTTCACCCTCCTGAGGTCTTTTCGGTATGTGTGAGCGACTTGTTCTTGCATGAGATACAGGCCCAATCTAGATCCACCCCCTACACCCTAACCCTATCCACTATCCCTCCGTTTGCGCGTTCACGGGGAGGGCCCGCCATATCGAGTGTCGTCCCAAACCATCGAGCCTCGAGTGTAAGTGGGTGATAAAGCCCTCGATCATCGAGTCTGCATCGACGTTGGCTCAGCCCTACGTTTGACACAGGTGTCCGCCAATCAATTATGTCCGGAATGGAGGAGCTAACTTACAAATGAGAGTTCCAAGGAGTTTGTTTCCCGAATTATAAATGAAACGTAGCTACTCTTACCTCAAACAGACATTTGATTGATTATTTTTATGCATAGCCCTAAATGACGGAACCGGAGGGTAGCCTACAATTTCGGAACGAACATGTTGTTTTACACTTGTTGATTTGATTATGCCACTTGTCTACCGTTAGTGTATTTTCAAGGCGTGGAAAAAGATAAAACGAAGCAGATGAAGAAAATGCCCACAAGTTAGTAAGGGACAGTGATTATTATTTCCTTAAATTGTTAGTAAGATTTGTGTTTCTGGTACAGCTGATGAGGGGTAGTAATAGCAGCGGTGACGTCAGTCAGCTGGAGCGCATGACTTTTCTTATTTATGACCACCCTTGAGGTGAATTACAATTTATGCACGCTAATTAACTGCCGCGATTCGCCGGTCGTAATGGCAGATCATGACAAGTGGAATACATGCTTTAGCAGACTATTATTATTTTCCCTGGTTTTGTATGCTGTGCATGTAAACTAAAAGGATGATTAAACAGCGGATCAAACACCCACCCGTGTTCTCCACTACAGACTGAGCTGGTAAAATTAAGAATATGCAGTTAGAAAATGTTTAACAACAAATAAATTATGCAGCCAAAAAAGCATGGGAGTGAGTTTGTTTTTATTCAATACTACATTTTACTCTTACATGCGAAGCTGAATATGAATGTAAAGAGTGTTTCAGGTCAAATATAAATGTGGTGGAATTCTATTTTAGGGTGAGAAATAAAGACTTAACAAACTAGTGTCTTCTTCCTGTTTCCGTCTGGCAAAGGCGAGGGCTTGCCAAAGCCGCACCGTTGTTATACCCTCGCCCTTAATGATCGAGTGGTACTTCACAGCCGCGAGTGTGACTCCACAGCGAGTCACACTCGCTCACGGAGTGGGAGTGCCTAGGGAGTCATTTTGGATTGGGCCACATTCTCTGTACATACAAGTCTTAACCTGTGTGTCACAGCACAACTCCTCTGTCACTTTGTTCAAACTCTGTGACTTAATAATGCCAAGCTGCTTGAGCCTCTCTGCTTTCATTTTGGCATTGTCATGCACTTTGCAGACACATGTCTCCCTGTTACTGATGTTTGGAGCAACAATCCAAAATGGCTTTATCCTACAGAAAAGTGAATACGATAGCTTCAGATGAGGCATCTCCAGCATCAGTTTGTTATACAAATGCAGCATTGTGTCGGACAGAAACCTCTTCTGTTTCTTTGTTTTAAATCTTGTGATCGTTCCTTTTTTCCTGCTGATATCCGACTATTGTCATCTCGACTTAGAAATGTTTTGACGATGTCAATGTTTTTTTGCTTATAATTTTTCCGAAAGGTAAGACATGGGTGGTTTTCACTCTTGTTGAACGCTTTGTGGGAGACACCAACACATTTTCTCATTGCAGAGACAAGTTTGTACTTCCTCAGTAGCCCGGTTGTGAGAAGTCTCCTGAATGAGTGTTTGTCTTTGTAGCTCGCAGACTTGTATTTCTCTTTAATTTGATGCATGAGTGTGTTGTGTAAAAGTAGGGTCTTTGTCACATGTTGAGGAAATCTATACTTTTGTGCGTCCATCTGCGTTTTGGATCTTGGAGAGTCAGACTTTTCTGAGGCAATCTTCTGCCTTAATCTTTGACATCGCTTTTTATATTTTTCTTTCTTTCTCTGCATTTCTTCTATCTTCTCTTCTAATTTCTTTAATTTTCTTTATTTGCAGACTTTTTTTCTTTTGGTCCCTTTTTTCCCTTCACTCTCACTGGAAGTGCTAGGTGGTGTGTCCCTGCAAACAGCTACTTCTTTCTGTCTTTTCATCTTCCTGTGTACTCTGTCTTTTCGTCCATTCCCTTCTTTGTTTTCTTTGCTCCCTTGGAGACAACTCAGTGACACTCTTCAACTTTCCTTCTTCCCTTCGTTTCTTATATCTTTCTCTTTCCTTTTTTAAGTACTCTTCGTACTTCACAGGGTCATCCCTCAACCTTTTTCTGTACTCCCTCAATCTCTCTACTCCTGGTTTTACTCCGCTCCTGTGATATGGCATATTGTCTCTCTCCCTGTATAAATTAACCATAGAGATTAACATTACTGACACATTTTAAGACATCAGTAGCCTAATTAATTAGCAGTGGCAAAAACAAGTGTCAGTCTGAGCCTGACTAATGGAACTAATGGAACATGCTGACTTAAAGGACCATAGACAGGCTAGCAGGACACATATTATTGTTAGAAAAAATGTAATAACTAAATTTTTCATGCCATGCAACATTTAACTAACATGAAATGTATAATAAAATACTTCTGAGTTGCATAACTCTGCTAAAATGTTCTTTATATTCCTCAAATAAAAGATTAAGTGTTCCATTTTGTCACTACCGAAACAGTCGTGTCACTACCAAAACGTCATCACATGTTTCGGTAGTGACAATTTTAGCCTAACTTTGAACCTAGCTTAAAGATGATAATCAGCACATGGTTAGCTAGCACTTTTCTGAACTATTGCACACACATAAAAACTATTTTTTCTGCAATAAAACCAAAAAAAGTTTGTTTAAGTGCAGAAAATAGGTGTTCGATAGTGACGTCTTTTAAAGTTACACACTGATTTTCAGACTTTTGAACAACTTTTCTTCAAAATGATGAGACCTAGCTACTCACCATGCACCCACAGCATGAGGGGGACAGAGGAATGCTTACTGATAAAAACAATTAGAGGTGTGGCTTAAATCAGTCTCAGTCTATGGACTAAAACCTACAAAGTTTTGGTAGTGACAAAAAAATGAGGGACAACATTTTTTACATGCATTTTCATGATTTACAAAAAAAATATAAAATCAATGTACTTTTTTACATTTCACTTTCAAAAAAATCAAAAAGATCTTTATAAAAACACCAAAAGAAAAATTTATAAAAATCATTTCAGTATCATTTTCATGAATTGAAATTTAGGAGTTGGGGTTGGGGACAGCCACCTCCCAATGTTAAGTACCCTATAAATGAGGATTTTAAATATATTTAGAATACTTATTCAATGTTGAGCTCCAGTCGGCTGACGGCACACGCGGTGGCCATCTTGGAGAGGTCAACCTGCTGCCTAGTGCATTACACCATATGGAAAATTCATACAAACATGTAGCAAATTTGAGCCGTGATGGCTCGGTGGATGACTCTAAAAACATCATAGTTGATGATCCATATTTGATTCTGGGTGGTAGGAAGATTTTTTTCCTTCTGTTACACAAAAAAACACACTTTTAAACACATGCCATTTTAACTTGCCACTGATTGTATCTACTATCAGAAATGGTTTGCCATGGCCATATTTCGTTATGAACTGTATTTCTGATTTGATATGCAGCACATTAAGGTATGCTCTTAATTCAGTTTTGTTGTTGTTGCAGAAAATAACTAAGGATATCATTTAAAAAGACAAATTTAAAGAAAATTAGACATTTTTTGTCCTGTCTTATTGAAAATCATGGACTTTGTTGAACTTAAAATTTGATCTATGTATTCAAGCAAAATAATGTTTACCAAAACATTTGCAGAACTTGTTTAGATAAAGAGATAAATGCTGACATGTTGAAAAGCAGAAGAAAATAAACAATAAGTACAAGCTTTTTACATTAATCACACCCTTAGAAATAACCTGATTATTTGTAATGGAAGCCCAAGAAAAATTAGAAGGACAATGTTTCTGCTGGTCTCAGATAAACAGTTTATTTCTCAAAAAGTATATATCTTCTTATCCATTTAGCTTTTTGGCTAATAACTCTCAAACCACTCTAACACTGCACCACACTGGACATGAACCAGCAACCCTCCAGACTGAAATACAACTAGAACTATTGATTGAATTGATTTCAGTCATATCAAATACAAATTAAACATATGGAAAATACAAAACAAAATGAAAAGCACAATAAAAAATATTTAATAAATTAACTTCCTGTGTTCCTTATCTTTTTATATATCTATGTACAATTTGCTATATTTATGATACTATATTTAATATCTACAATCCATACATATACAACTTAAAATACTATATTCTATCATTTATATGTTTATACAATCCAGTCTATTTGTGTAAGTTGATGTACTATATTTACACGTTATATTTATTTACAATCCTTATATCTATACAGTTAGGTACAGTATGTTTACAATTATACATTTAATACAATCTATCTATCTATCTATCTATCTATCTATCTATCTATCTATCTATCTATCTATCTATCTATCTATCTATCTATGGTTTTTCCAAGTTGTTTGGGAATTTCCTCTCTGCCAGGTAGGCGAGGTTAATTTGGCGACATGATGCAGCCGTATTCGCATAAAGACAGACACAACCAGCGACAGGAGGAGGGACAGGTGATTGTCGATGCCAAACTGGCTTTCTTGGACATGGCTCCCCAGTGCAAAGACGTCCTCTGTCCTGATTTCCTCTCTGACAAAGTGGCTACAACAACCTCATCAGGGGCTTTCCCTGCAGAGTGTTGACGTATTGCCCTCTCCGCAGCTCTCACCACCTTCAAAAAGAGAATTAGAAAATGTTAAAGCTGTGTCTGTTGTATGTCCTAGTAGAAGGGAGGAAAAACACAACTCCTGTCATATCTAACTCAAAAGGTTATTTCTGTTGGCTCGACAACTCCCCATTGTATGTGAAAGTATTTATTATTATTATATTATCCATCATGTTTATACTATAATATCACTAAACGGATTCTTACATAATGTCCGTCCCCTAGCACCTTGGCCCTGGGGGACTCTGAGAGGGACAGACTCCACATAACTAAAGACTAGGAGAGAGCAGAGCTGGTTCTTCACTACACCGTGCACCTGCTGCCTTTCCAGAACCTGTGAGAAGATCTCTGAAGATGGAGCAGCCTGAGACTCGCCTGGCAGTCACAGCTTCACACAACTCAAGCACACAATTTGGTTTCTCGTTTTCAGATAGTGATTATTATAAGTCTAGTCAAAGTCAGATCAGTACTCAATTCATAATCTTGTTGATTACAGTCAAATAGGTGACATACTCAGTCATGTTTGTTTGTTAGACATCTCAAAAAGCTAAGATAGATTTTGACTAAATTTGGTAAAGAATTGGGCCACAGACCAAGGATACGGTTACTTCTTTAGTTTTGTGTTTTGTAAGAAAGTCTTGTTCTGGCAAACACCTGAGGATTGGGGGTAGTTTTATCTAGAGCCAGATACAAAATTGAACATTTTCTCTTAATAAAATATGAGGATTAAACAGCTATACTAGGAGGTATGCTATTATGAGTGCATTCTTATTTTAAATTGGTTAATTTGTATCTTCCATTTTGACCATTTATACGTTAAACCAAACATATATTTTAAAAAGCCCTACATTTGTGATTTATTGGTGGGGTAAGCTCTTACTTTACATGTTTACTTATCGTGCTTTGATGTAATAACTGTGATTCATACATATAAAAATACATTAAACATTTCTATAGGTACATGACATTTATTAGTCTTGCTTTTGCAGCATGAAGACCCTTATAATTTATAAAGCATAGTTCAAAATATAAACGTTTTAAACTGCGTAAAATGTTATATGGTGTGACACCTTGTGGTTGTGATTAATTCATCAATGAAATGATTAATATGAAGCTTTGTATATACCCGGTTCTTCTGGACACAATATAAGGTAAGCTGTATAGCAGAAGTGCCTGGGGATAGGCAGGGGTGGATTAATGCACGGGCACACCGGGCACAGGCCCAGGGGCCCAAGGGCTCAGAGGGGCCCTTAGCCAGAGATACTGATAGTAACTGTTTTATTGCATAGTCAAAGAGCTCAGTCACTGATGTCAATAACAGGGTCCAAAAAGGAATAGCCTAAATATAAGGATACTCATTAAAATTGAACAAGATAGAAATCATCATGGGCCCCTCAACTAGTATTCTGTATGTGTGAAGGGCCTTGAAGGCCCCCTCACACATACAGAAATAAGCTTTCTATGTGTGAATTATAAATTGTTCATAAAAAGTAGCTATCTACCCTTTATCTTTTGAAATGGGCCCCTCCATCATAGAACATGTGTCTGCAGACCAATCTACTGTTTTTACAGTTGCAAAGTAAAGAGTGCTGCCTGTATAAGAAAAATCTGAAAAAATAATGTTCCTTCTGTATCTCAGGATTTGATATAGCCTCTAAAAGTTCCTCTCAAAGTGCACCAGATTGATGCATTTTACTTTAAAAAGGTTAAAAAAAAAGTCTGGGGGGGCATGCCCCCGGACGCCCCAACAAGGTACAGGGTCCATCCCACAGTATCCCAGAATCCTGTGCGAAACACTGACTTCCTTAATATGTTGTTGCCATTAATTGTATCTATGTGGAAAAATCAGTGTACCTGACTGGATAAGGGATGAGTGGGGGGCCATTTAAGAGTTTTTGCCCAGGGGCCCATTATCTCATAATCCGCCTATGGGGATAGGCACACAATATCCACTGTTTAGCCTGATAATCTATATATAATTTACTAGTAGTGAAATGACATGGAAAATGTGAAATGGAAAAACAAAAGTATTCCAATTCAATTGTAATGTATCCTTTCTGCTGTTCTGCATCTAGAAATATTGATTTTCAATCACACACGTGTTGGTCTACTAAAGTACTTGTTCACAAGTTTAAATTGATCAATCCAACCAACATAATATTTAGAAGACTCTTCTAAATGTTAAGTTGGTCGGATTTATCAATACTCTGCATCAAGATGTACTTCATTTACTTTACTTTGGCCCTCAAGGCTTATATTCTAATTGTAGAAAAAAATCGGACAATTCCTGTGGACACATTAGCTGCATGGTGTGGAATAATTAATTGGAGAAAGTAGTTTCTGTTATGGGTTATACTGATTGACATACTCGTGTCTGCAGAGGGCCATGCTTCTGTCTGAAGCTCAGGTATGCTATCTGGAGCACTAAGGGGCTCAAAAGTAAACCTGGATACTGAGTCAAGTATGTTATGTCTGGTCTGGGGTTTAGCGTCTCCACCAGAGCCCAGAAGGTATCCACGTCCCTGCAGCACATGCTCTGCTCAGCTGAGCTCATTGGCTTTCCCACACAGGCACCTATCAAACAAAAGGTGTATGAGGTAAATGTCGTAATTTCTGTTTTAGCTCGCTCGCTCTCTCTGTCTCTCGCTTGCTCGCTCCAGTAGTGATGCAAGAGGTAATGTGGAGTTACGTCATGCAGCTTCATAACCTTATACTTGTAAAGTGATTGACTGTTAAGTGTTGAAATATGGACAGCATTCTGTCATAAGCTAACATTAACTCTAGCTAATGCCAGTCACTCTCCAGACCGAAACGTCACTGATATTCCTCTCACCATAGCTCAATCTCCCTCCTATTACCATTGTTTCGCACCAAGCTAGTCTATGGATTAGAATGTCCGTCTACCCTATGCTACGTCACATTCAAAAACTCTTTTTGAGATGCGGAAGTAACATTGTATCACAAAAACGGCTCCAGAGGCCACTTCTAGTGTAGATTTATAAAACCAAATATTAAAATAGTATAATAGAATGTTTTTCCTATATGATTCTTCACTGCAGCATCTAACTTCCAATACGCACTTTAAATATTATTTTTACATAAATAATAAAGTCCTTATTAACTTTGCAAGAAGCTGGACTAGAGTGAAAATTGGACAAGGCTCTATAAGTCCATGGCTTTTACCTGTGGGACAGCGCTTCACCCAACAGCGGGCTGCAACACCAACCTACAGTCTATTGTGCGACGGAGAGCTAGTTATCATTAGCATCAGCGTTAGCGTTAGCCGACATCACGGCAACAGCTGAATATTGTAACACATTACACAAGTTACATCATCATCATCTTCAACCGCTTATCCGAAATCGGGTCGCGGGGGCAGCAGCTTGAGCAGGGAACCCCAAACTTCTCTTTCCCGGGCCACTTCAACCAGCTCTGACTGGGGGATCCCAAGGCGTTCCCAGGCCAGCGTGGAAATATAATCTCTCCACCTAGTCCTGGGTCTTCCCCGAGGCCTCCTCCCAGCTGGACGCTCCTGGAACACCTCCCTAGGGAGGCGCCCTGGGGGCATCCTTACCAGATGCCCTAACCACCTCAACTGGCTCCTTTCAACGCAAAGGAGTAGCGGCTCTGCCCCGAGTTCCTCACGAATGACTGAGCTTCTCACCCTATCTCTAAGGGAGACGCCAGCCACCCTCCTGCCCATTTCGGCCGCTTGTACCCGCGACCTCGTTCTTTCGGTCATTACCCAGCCTTCATGACCATAGGTGAGGGTAGGAACAAAGATCGCCCGGTAGATCGAAAGCTTTGCCTTATGACTCAGCTCTCTTTTCGTCACAACAGTGCGGTAAAGCGAGTGCAAAACCGCCCCTGCTGCTCCGATTCTACGGCCAATCTCACGCTCCATTGTTCCCTCACTCGCAAACAAGACCCCGAGGTACTTGAACTCCTTCACTTGGGGTAAGGACTCATTCCCTACCTGTAGTAGACAATCCATCGGTTTCCTGCTGAGCACCATGGCCTCCGATTTAGAGGTGCTGATCCTCATCCCAACCGCTTTACACTCGGCTGCAAACCGATCCAATGAGAGCTGAAGGTCACAGGCCGATGATGCCTTCAGAACCACATCATCCGCAAACAGCAGAGATGAGATCTTCAGACCACCAAACTGCAACCCCTCCCCACCACGACTACGCCTTGATATCCTGTCCATAAATATCACAAACAGGATTGGTGATAAAGCGCAGCCCTGGCGGAGGCCAACCCCCACCGGAAACGAGTCTGACTTACTACCGAGAACCCGTACACAGCTCTCGCTTTGAGCGTACAGAGATTGGATGGCCCTGAGAAGAGACACCCTCACCCCATACTCCCGCAGCACCCCCCACAGTATCTCCCGGGGAACCCGGTCATAAGCCTTCTCCAGATCTACAAAACACATGTAGACTGGATGAGCAAACTCCCAAGCTCCCTCTAGGATCCTTGCGAGAGTGAAGAGCTGGTCCGTTGTTCCACGGCCAGGACGGAATCCGCATTGTTCCTCTTCAATCTGAGGTTCGACTATCGGCCGAACCCTCCTTTCCAGCACCTTGGAGTAGACTTTGCCGGGAAGGCTGAGAAGTGTGATACCCCGGTAGTTGGAACACACTCTCTGGTCCCCCTTTTTAAAAATAGGAACCACCACCCCGGTCTGCCACTCCTTCGGCACTGTACCCGACTTCCACGCAATGTTGAAGAGGCGTGTCATCCAAGACAGCCCCTCCACACCCATTGCTTTCAGCATTTCTGGACGGATCTCATCAACCCCCGGGGCTTTGCCACTGTGGAGTTGTTTGACTACCTCAGTGACTTCCACCAGGGAAATTGACGATGATCCCCCATCAGCCTCCAGCTCTGCCTCCAACATAGAGGGCGTGTTAGTCGGATTCAGGAGTTCCTCAAAGTGCTCTTTCCACCGACCGACTACCTCCTCAGTTGAGGTCAACAGCGTCCCATCCTTACTGTACACAGCTTGGATAGTTCCCCGCTTCCCCCTCCTGAGGTGCCGGACGGTCTTCCAGAAACACTTTGGTGCCGACCGAAAGTCCTTCTCCATGGTTTCTCCGAACTTCTCCCACACCCGCTGCTTTGCCTCTGACACGGCAGAAGCTGCAGCCCTTCGGGCCTGTCGGTACCTTGCAACTGCCTCAATAAATAAATTGAAATGTTTATTTATTCCATTATTTACAATATGTGGAATATGAAATTAGAAATTAAAAGTGTACATTAGAATTAGAAGAGCCTTTTGAGATGTGCACCAGCTTCTCACTCACCAGCGTTTCATTCGAAGTCTCTCTCTTGGGGGCAACACCATCATCGAAGTGCAGTGGGGGTTTAAGAGTGGGGACTCTCCGGAAACCAATAACGACCTCCTTGCCTTGGTCTTGGGTTTGGGACGGGTGGTTGATCAGAATTGCTCTACAAAGTATATAGGAGAAGGATCCAGTGTTAAAACATTTGCAAATAAAAAAGGAAAATGTTTTATGCCAGTTACATGTTTTTAAAAGTGGCCTTGGCCCTTCACTTAACATGACAAAAACTTTGAGCAACAAGGCGCTCAGAGTCATAGCACAGTGTTTACCTACGTCATCGTTAAGTTCGAACCCGTTACCATCGCTAGCTACGCCGGTTGAATGAAAAAAAAACACAGTAAGAAAAATAGTTGATTTTACATATAGACTAGCATATATATATATTTAGATAGGGCCTATTTGTTTTCAGTTTGTTTAGTTGTTGTTGTTTGTTTTGTTAGTTCAGTGACAGTGATTGCAGGCATTTTGCCATTCATCCGCTGGCAATCATTAGCATATTGACGGAATCGTTAGCTAAGCGCTATATTATTTTCTTGGCGGCAAACATGTCGCAAAAGAGAATATTTGATTTTTTCTTTCTAACTTCCTCTGGGGCTGCTAAACGCCCCAGAGAGACACAAACTGATACAGAAGACAATGGGACAGTACCTTCACAACCTGCTCCAGCTCCTCCCAGATGTGCGCCGCCGGCGGTAGAGGGACAGCAGCAGCTAGCGGGTCCGCACGGAGTCGTGAGTAGTAGGCCTACTCTTCCCTCAACGAGTCCTGAGCCCGATCGAACGGCAGAGGCTTTCAGACCACCAGCGATAGTTCGCAGACATAGTTGTCTTCCCTGCCAAAAAAATCCCTGGGGAGAGCTTCACTCATTCCTGTAGGGCCACCTGGTTCCAACAGTGGCAGTGGTTGGAGTACAATGCAGAATGTGACAGCATTGTTTGCGGTGTGTGCATGTCAGTGGCCAAGAGCAAGTTGATTAAAGAAACAGACAGCCTCTTTTTGAAGGAAAAGGGTTTTCTAACTGGAGGAAGGCCACTGAGAAAATAAAAGATCATGAACGTTCCCGCACCCACTCCGATGCGACACAGAGGTTGGCTGCACTTCTGCAGACCCCCATCAATGCGCTGCTCTCTGAAGCCACCGCCAAAGAGCAGCGAACCGCCCGTCAGGTCCTGGAGCTTATGTTTAGCTCCATTCGTTTCTTGGGGCGCCAGGGACTCCCATTGAGAGGGGCAGCATCCCGGGATGGAGTGTTGTGGCAGCTGATGGCCGAAAGAGTGAGGCATGAGCCCATCATGGAGTCCTGGTTGCAGAGGAGAGACAACTGGATGTCTAATAATGTCCAAAATGAGATCCTTGAGCTTTTTGCCCATGAAATCCAGCGAAATTTTGCAGCCCAAGCCACGTCAAGTCCCTTTTTTGGATTAACGGCTGACGGTACAACCGACGTAACCGGGAAAGAGCAGTTTTCGTGCAACATACAATTTGTAGAAGAAAACCTGCACGTTCAAAACTTCTTTCTCGGGTTCTACAACGCGCCTGACACCTCAGCAAATATGCTGTTTTTGTGCATCAAAGATGTACTGGTTCGCCTCAATATCCCGATCGAAAAATTGAAAGGCTATTGTTTTGATGGAGCCAGCAACATGTCGGGGAGATTCAAGGGGGTGCAGGCCAGGCTGAAGAAAGTGTGTCCTGACTCGGTATATGTGCACTGCGCCAACCACTCACTGGATTTAGTGCTGCAGGAGGTTGCCAGTGAAGTGCGCCTTGTTGCCGACACCCTTAACTTTGTGCGTGAGGTCACAGTGATGATCAACGAGTCCGCCAAGAGGAAGGCCCTGTACACCTCCCTATTTGGGTCTGGGGATGTGATCAACCTGCTCGCCCTTTGTCCAACGCGATGGTGCGCCAGGGTTGTGGCGCTGTCCCGTCTGCTTGCAGGGTATGGTGAAATGCTGGAGACCTTCAGGACCATGGAGAGTGACACAACGGTAAAGGGGGAGACGCGTGCTAAAGTGGCAGGGCTCCTCAATGTAGCCACCAAAACGCGCACGGTGTTTGGGTTGCTTCTATGTGTGACTGTCTTCACACCATGCGAAGCAGTAGCCCGTACTCTGCAAGGAACGAAAGTTACTGCCCTGGGGTCAGTTGAATCCGCAAAGTTGCTCTGCCAGCGACTGAGCACTCTGCGCCAGGATGTCACCTTCGAAGACATAGTCGCCAAGACGAAGGACTACAAGGAACGCTTCAGTCTAAAGCCGCCACATCCACCGCGAGTAACCAAAACCCCGGCCCGCTTTCGATATACCGAAGTGGAGGAAGAGCAGGTGTTGGGCAGCGGTGCATCAGGTAAATAATTTAAACATTATTTGATGTAAAAATGTTGTTTGCTAGCTACCACAACTCTTGTTGCCTTCTCTCCGGGCACGCAGCTCGCGACAGCCCTTGTAATAGATTCATGCGCAACTGAAGTTTCCTGCCGTTCTTTTTATAGGCAGCCAGCGGAGGGACTACTTTTTCGAGTCGGGCCGAACAACGCCCCTTAACTGTGATGATGTAATGAGCACGTGCCAGACAGTCTGGCATATTGTAATGAGCACGTGCCAGACAGTCTGGCATATTCGAAGGCGATCAATCAGAATGAAAAAAGAAAAAAAAAAACGGATCAGTCCAAGTTGGGAGGGGCCGCTCGCATCCGTCACTTTATAGAATGTGTAGGCCTGTAACAGTTCCCCCCTCTCAACATTGATATCATTAAATTGGCCCAGTGAGTCTTATGGCCGGAACTCATGTTATACTTTTACGCAGGAATAATGAAAGGATCAGAATCAGACCCTTTATTCTCATTGCATTTGTCTCCTTGTAAAAATAACTGCATCAGTCAATCACACATTCACGTCACATTTTAACACTCCCCCCTCCTTCCCTCCCCTTAACTGGCACACACACTCTCACACAAACAATGATTACATAAAGTGTTAAGTGCCAGGTATAAAGTGACTTTCCAGATTAAAAAAGTGTCAATTATAGAAAATAAAAAAGGAAAAAGTATAAAAAATGACAAGCATAAAAAGACTATGGCATTCAGTCAATCATTTTATTGTGATGTCATGGGGAGAGAGGGGGGGTGTTAAGGGGAGACAGAGTTCAGCTCAACTACTGCTAGTGCTATAGGGATGAAACTGTTCCTGAATATGGCAGTGTGCCTAAATCATAAAACATATTTTGCTTGTCTGGCTCCTTGTTACAGAGTATCCAAATGTCTGGAAGAGGAAGCTTTTTGAGGCCCTAGACCTGGTTCGCTCAGAGGTGGAGCGGCGTTTTGACCAGGAGGGGCTCCAAGTGGCTGCACAAAGAGAGCAGGCTGTGATAAGGGCAGCTCAGGGGAAAGAAGTTGATGTTGGGGGCTCTCCGGAACTCAAAATATTTGCACCAGAGCAGTTAAGCCTGGAGTTGGCTATGCTCGGCGATCTATGTAGGGGGCGGGATGTCACTACTGTACAAGACGTGGCGTCTATCCTCAGGGACCTTCAGCCACAAACCAGAGGCATGCTGTTGGAGGTGGAATGGCTGCTGAAGCTATGTCTGTCGCTCCCAATTTCTGTTGCTGCATCTGAGCGCTCTTTCTCGGCCCTACGCCGACTGAAGACATGGCTGCGCAACAATATGACACAGGAGAGACTCACACACTTGTCAGTCATCAATGCACACTGTGACATTTTGGATGGCATTGCCGTTCCAAAGCTGATGACTGTCTTTATTAGAAGGACGACAGAGAGAAGGTCCACATTTGGCAATGTGTGATTGATTCAAAGATAAAGATAGAGAAAAATAATTGGAAAAAATAATAATGCACATCCTGGTTTTATAGTTTTTCTAGATTTAGCCAATAGTTTATTGTTGTTTATTGTTGTGTTTCCAGTTTGGGGAAATAGTTTGATTGGCTACAGTAAATTATATGAGAATTAAAGTTTGGAGATTTAAAGGAGAGATAAAAGAGTGATGTTGTTAATGATTTTCTATTGAATTGCTTGTATGTTTTGTTTGTTAACAGACACTATTCAATTATTTTGTGTCAGAAAATAAACATTTGGTAAAAATGTTTTATGTTTATTATTTGATTTTCTATTTCATTTTATAAAGTTTATTCCTCTTTAATTATTTTCCATTAAAGTAGCTGGCGGTGCTTATTAATTGCTCATTTTAACCCATTGATGACTGTGGCAATCTATGATACATGTCCTTATCTCCTGATGGTTTTCTGAAAAAATACTACAAATTGTCAGCGTCTACCAACACCTTAATATCTAAGCCTCTGTAGCACATAGAAACATGAAATAAAATACATTTAAAAAGGTAAGAATCACATGTTTTATTTACATGCTCCCTTAGCGCTTACATACTAACACATTTTTCTAAAAATCGTCAAAATTATATGGGGGGGAAAAAATTAATAAATATATAATAAGCTATATAACAATAAATTATATAAAATATTTAAAAATAATGTGCTAAATGAGGTTATAATCCTGCTTCCTTTAAGCATGGATAGTAGTGACTAAGTGTGCAGTGGATAGAGAAAGATAGGCAGATAGAGGGAGGAAGAGATAGCTTTATTTGATCATTTAGTTCAGTTATAATCCGACTTCCCGGTACAACTGGAACGCAGACTGACTCGCTGTCGGGAGCCGATCAGCTGGTCCAAACGGCTGTAACGCGGAGATGAAAACGAAACTGACACTTAACTATCGCCTGGCTGGGCTGACCTGAGTTGGAGCATCCAACTATAGCCTAAATTAATAAATATTGTTAGTAAATACTAAACAGAAGTAATGTGTTGTGTGATTTTCGTCAGAGTATAGCCTACAGTAGACCTAAATTATGCGCTCTGAACGCCACTAACTGTTCTGTAATACACTATCGCCGATCACATCACATCACACACAGCCGGTGTTGTGCCGAATTCCCACTCCCCGGCGAATTCTCACTCCCCTCTGGGAGGCTTAGGGCACCAGGCTTCTCATGGTGCGTTTAAGGACAGCTCGGAAAAAATGGGTCTCTCTTGTAAATGAGACCCTGGGTCTCAATGAGATTTTACCTGTATAAATAAAGGTTAATAAAAAAATAAAAAATAAATAAATTAATTAAGTGGTTGTAGAAAGTGCGGGGGACAGAGGGCACAAATGGTATAGACTCTCAAGTGCAGCACAACATAACTTATATTTTGATGAAACATGAATTAAATAGCCTACGAACAGTTTCCTCAAAGCCTAAGACGAAGGAACTTGGCTTGTAAAAATCGCCTCGGTTCGTCAAACTACAACTAGCAATACGCTAGGAAGGCAGTGGGGAGTGAGAATTCGGCACAACACCGGCTTGTTTTTTCATGTGTATTTGAACCAATGACAGTGCATTCTATGCTGCGCACGCCATGAAAATTAGATGAAACAACATTGCGTCGCGCAGCGTCCGGTATGATATCAATGGGTTAACCTATATGATTCTAACCAATTCTACTGCTGTGTTGGTTAGTGCTGCACCGCTGGCCATTTCCAGCACCCCCCCCCCCCCAAAAAAAAAACATAGTTTCAACGTCCCTGAGTGAGAGCCCCGAGCGCGAGCGCCGTCCACCTCAATGTGGGCTTAGGCTCCCCCCCTCAATGTGCCGGCCCCCTCAACGTGGGCTCTGCGAACCGCAGTCAGGGGCTTCTCCCTAAAGCGGGCAAACATCCCCCTCACTCAGCTTGAAAACCTGGAAACCTGGCCACCAACAGATCTGCCTGGCAGGGAACCTGTGCCACGGCAGTTTCCCAAATCCACCAAAAGAACCAAGACAGAAAATCCGAGCGGCGCACCCAGCGACCGGCTGGTGTCCCCCTGGCATCTGGCTTCCCGTGTTCCATCTGCGGGCGAGTGTGCGGCCCAAGGATTGGTCTATACGCCCACGAGAAGTAGCACCAGCGGCAACGTCGCTGACCCCGCCTCTCTCCCCACACCATCCTTGGAGCAAACGTCATCTTCGGAAAACGATGGACAGCTAAGATGGTGTGTGTGTGTCAATATTTTTGGCTATGAGTAGGACGATGTTGAATGAGTCGGCATAGGCTATGCACACCTGTGCGGCAGTGCAGCGCTGTCTGTTGTGGGAGATAGACAGTCGTCATTTAGCCTGCTTGTTTTTTTCCGGCGCTAGTAGTTCAGAGAGAGAGAGAGAGAGACGAACGGTAGCCTATACAGTTGTTCATAAACAGGCATACAAGTGTCATATAAGTATGCGATTAATTTAGATTAATTAATCACAGAGCCTGTAATTAATTAGATTATTTTTTTTAATCATTTGACAGCCATAATAAAAATACACTTTCTTACCAGATTTCATGCCATATGCATGAACACAGCCAAAAAAGAAAAATTGAATGTCCGTAAAATTGACCAACCTAAGGGTTAAAGCCTAAAGCTGGGAACACACCTCAATGGCCCCTGCGGTGGTTGGCCGCGTTAACGCAGGAGGCTCGCCGCTTGGTCATATTGGGCCATACTCACCGCGGCCGCCGGCCGCCTCTTCGATGGCGGCGGTTAACCGCGTGAACGCAAGAGGCTTGATCATATTAGGCCATATAATCCTGACGGCTTCTCTGTACTATATTGGAATTCCACTCGGACACTGCCGTCAAGTTTGGGTTCATATTGCCATGTTGAAAAACTGCATCACCAGCGCACCTACATATGTCTATGTTGTTACCAGGGTTTTTCCTGGCTCAGAATAGGACTTTGGGGTTGTGACTGTGTTCAACAGTAAAAGTGACAAGTTTGTGGATTTTAAGAGGGTTGTGGAGTTTGGAGAGGGGAGTTTCTGTCCAGCTAAAGAGCATTTATTTCTGCCCTGCAGGAATGTGAGACTGTTGTGGTTATTGTAGAAGCTTTCACTTTCTGCGTTTTTATTACTTTATTGCTTGGTCATAGAACGCTGTTAGTGGACTTCAAATGATTAAACAAATTGGTTGTGGTGTTCAACGCAGTGTTTAAATTTTTATCATTTTGGCGCTGGTGACTTTCATTTAGAATAAATCTTTTTTCGGTGTCGCCCCCCAAAAAATCTATGCAGGAAAAAGCCTGGTTACTACAATAACCATGCAGATTGGTTGGTACAGAACGGGGAGGTCTGGACGCAAAACATCTGATCAACGCAAAATACACGAAAATCCGGTTTAGTCCAGATATTATAACATTTTGCAATACTGTATATGGCATGCAGGCATAATTGGCAACATGTGATGTAGCCTATTTGGACATTGTAGGCCTATTTGACCACACATTGACTAGTAGCCTTTTTGTCAAAGAAATGGAGCAGACCAGTTATCAACAAGGTGTAGCTTGTACTTACAGTAGACTAGCCTACGTATAGCGCCTAATTCATCAATTTGCCTTCATTCATCAGTTAAATATCAAAGACAAAATATCATACATATCTGGACAGTATATGTCAATATATGCTTCAAAGACAAAGAGTGATGATATACAGTGTCGTGCGAAAGTTTGTGAACCCCTTGAGCCTTTTGGAATTTTATTTATGTTAACCATTATTAATAAATTTTTTTCAATACCAGTATTTTTTATATGAAATAACAGATGTTTGTTTATCAATTCAACATGTTTCTTTTCCAGAAATCAATTGTTAAAATAGATAAAACAAATTATTTGACAAATGTTGTATGTGCAAAAGTTTGTGAACCCTAAGCTGCATTGCTTAAATCGAGCAAGGTAAACACAATCAGGTGGGCCAAACTGATTGATGAAATAGACCAATGTAATGAGAGATCTTTATGGAAGAAATTGGGCGCCACTAGATAAAACACGGATAAAACCAGGTCAGTTTAGGCCCACCAAACTGAACCCATACAGCTCAGACATGCTAAAAGGGTAAAAAATCTCAGAAGATCTCAGGAATAGAGTTGTGATGCTGCACATTTGTCTGGGGACAGCTATAAATTAATTCAAAAAAAGTTTGAGCACCATCGGTCCACCGTGAGGCAAATCATCTACAAATGGAGAGCTTTAAGAGTGACTGAACATCTGCCTAGAAGTGGACTTCCTTCAAAAATATCTTCAAGCGCCACAAGAAAAGTATTTTTGTAGTTAAAAGCCAACCCACACATTACATCTAGTGATTTGCAGACCTCTCTTGCAACATCTGGGACAGATGTGCATGGTTCCACAATAAGAAGAAAACTCAGTCAACATGGCTTTCAAGGGAGGGTTGCTGAAGAAGCCTGCTCTCAAAAAAGAACAAAACTGCTTGTCACAGCTTTGCCAGAGAGCACCTGGAGATACCTGAAGTCTTCTTTTGTGGACAGATAAGTCCAAAATTTATCTGTTTGGTCATAACCAAAACCACCATGTTTGGGCAAAAACGCAACTCTGCCTACCACCAACAGAACCTTCTCCCAAGTGAAGAATGGTGATGGCAAATGGTCTGCAAATCTCCAGCTGTAATGTTTGGGTTGGCTTTTACCTGAAAAATCCCTTTTCTTGTGGTGCTTGAAGATATTTTTGAAGGAAGTCCACTTCTAGGCAGATGTTAAGTCACTCTTAAAGCTCTCCATTTGTAGATGATTTGCCTCACGGTGGGCCGATGGAGCTCAAACTTTTTTATACGAATGTATAGCTGTCCCCAGACAAATGCGCAACATCAAAACTCTATTCCTGAGATCCTCTGAGGTTGTTTCCCCTTTGAGCATGTCTGACCTGTATGGGTTCAGTTTGGTGAGCCTAAACTGACCTGGTTTTATCTTTGTTTTATCTAGTGGCGCCCAATTTCTTCCCTAAAGATCTCTCACTACATTGGTCTATTTCATCAATCAGTTTGGCCCACCTGATTGTGTTTACCTTGCTCGATTTAAGCAATGCAGCTTAGGGTTCACAAACCTTTGCACATACAACATTTGTCAAATAATTTGTTTTATCTATTTTAACAATTGATTTCTGGAAAAGAAAAATGTTGAATTGTTAAACAAACATCTGTTATTTCATATAAAAAATACTGGTATTGAAAAAAATTTGTTAATAATGGTTAAAATAAATAAAATTCCAAAAGTCTCAAGGGGTTCACAAACTTTCGCACGACACTGTATTTGGTCAGATTCTAGCCAAATACAGACTCCACATATTCCAATATATGCCATGCGGGCATATCCGGATATATATTTAATCTGTGAGTCAACATTAGATGTATCTGGACACGGAATACTTTATGAGGCAAATATGACACTGGATTTGATCTGACATAGTGTATGTAAAAAAAATCTCCAGTTATACTCCGGATTCTAGAAGAATAAAAAAGGTAATCTCCGGATTTTGCCTAATGACAAATAGTGATGATATTTTTGGTCACATTCAAGCCAAATACAGACCCTGTACTGCCCTGGCAGCGCGTATCTTAGAGCACGGCTTGACAGCCAGCTAACATAGATAAATTAATTCCAATAAAGAAATGAAGAACCAAAGCTTGATTTTGTCTTCAGTGTTTCTTCACTGGATCCTTTATCAACTTGTAAAACTGTAACATACATAAAAAACATAAATCAATACATCACCAGATCCATACAGACATAAGTAAAATACACAGTAAGTAGGGGAAGGTGGGGTGATTTGTGCATTTTGGAAGTTGCAAAACCCCTTGTTTCTAGAAAACCGTGGAAGAAATTGGAAATGTGACCACATATTTAAGAAGAGCCATCCATTTGACTCATCCTGTAAAGAAGGGAGACACAAGGAATAAGATATAAGCACATTTAAGCTCAAAAAACTGTGTTTTGCCTTTCAAAGTAAAATTTCCATGATCAAGGTTTTTTGATTATTGTGTCTGAACAATTATAGACACGTTTGAAAACATTTGACACATGTTTTAGTGCTTTGGTATGCTATACTTTGAGTCTATATAGTTAGCACAATGTCAACCCTAAATTGCTGCATCATGCCTATAATCCAAAATTCTGGGGATGGGGTGATTTGTGCGCAAGGGCCTGGGTGAGTTATAAGTAAGTAAGTAAGTAAAATGTATTTATAAAAGCACATTTATGACAGTTTGCACTGTCCAAAGTGCTGTACATAGTGCATTCAGTAGGTAAACAATGAAGGTAAAATAACAATAACCAAAATAAAAGACGTAAAGCCCATACATCCACATAAACACAGATAGTAGTGCAGAGGTAAGTAAGTAGTGCAGAGGTTAATGGGGAGGAAACACCAGGGTGTACATATGGGTTTTGAGCCTTGATTTAAAGGCAGAAATGTAGGGGGAATCACATTTGTCAGGTGGCAGTTGGTTCCACAAGCACGGAGCAACTAGTGCAAAGTACATTTCTGAGAGTTGTGCCAGTGGCATGGCTGTATACGCTGGTCACCAAAAGAAAGTGATTGTCTACAGTAGCTCAGAAGAGGGTGACATCTCAATTCCACTTAACGACACCACTGATGAGAGTTCAGATGGCCAGAAAGATGATGATGGTGACTTTGTCATTGTGACACAATGACGCACAAATCACCCCACTTTTTTTCCGAAAGCTATATTTCTTAAACAGTTTATTCCAGATCCAAAGTTTTTATTGCCAGGGATGCACAACATCCTGAAATATATGTACATATTTCAGTTGGAGACATAACTGTCAAGGCCTCACTTTAAAATCACTTTGAGTAAAAAGTTGCACAAATCACCCCACCTTCCCCTATAGACGGTAACTATAACATAATTAACAAACAAAGCTTAGCTAACACATGTAAAATAATGGAGAGCTAGCTAACAATACACTAAGTATAAGGCAGCTAGCTAACAAAACTACATAGTTAATGAAACAAACAAACCTAAGTAGCTAACGTAACATTCATATATTAACAAGCTAAACACACACACACTACTTACAGACAAATAGTATCCAAGGCACGGCGATTTAAAGAAATACTCAGTAGCATTTATTTCTATGCTCTTCCTACTTGGAGTGTCTGTATAAACTGAGAACAATGAATGTCCGAGAAAGCACCGGAGGTTTAGCGCGAAGATCCTCTATTTATTAAGAGGGCTCACTCTGCCGATCTTTTCCAAACACAAACAAAATGCAATTATGAACTCTTTTTCCTGACTTACAAACTGCCATTATAAAAACAATAATGGCCTATACTTAAGGCAGCACAGACCCCACATATTTCAATATATGCCATGCAGACATTTTTGGGTTCATATTCTATATGTGTTTCTTCCCATTCACGTAAAAAAAATAAAGGGGGGGGGAGAAAGGAGAGAGGGAGATCTCCTCGAAAAGCGGGAAAAGGTGCGAGGGGGCGCAGAGAAATAAAAATTAAAAAAACAAGAGAGAGTTTTTTTAGATTTTTGCGGTCGTCTCCGAAGGAGTTGCAGTTGCAAGCAGTTGCAAGGCGAATCTTTGGTCTGAACTGGGCTTTAGATGTATCCGAAAACAGAATACTATATGAGGTAAATACACTCAACAAAAATATAAACGCAACACTTTTGTTTTTGCTCCCATTTTTCATGAGATGGACTTAAAGATCTAAAATTCATTCCTGATACACAATATTACCATTTCTCTCAAACATTGTTCACAAATCTGTCTAAATGTGTGATAGTGAGCACTTCTGCTTTGCTGAGATAATCCATCCCACCTCACAGGTGTGCCACATCAAGATGCTGATCTGACATCATGATTAGTGCACAGGTGTGCCTTAGACTGTCCACAATAAAAGGCCACTCTGAAATGTGCATTTTTTTTGCTTTATTGGGGGTCTGGGGACTCCAGTCAGTATCTGGTGTGACCACCATTTGCCTCATGCAGTGCAACACATCTTCTTCGCATAGAGTTTATCAGATTGTCAATTGTGGCCTGTGGAATGTTGGTCCACTCCTCTTCAATGGCTGTGCGAAGTTGCTGGATATTAGTGGGAAGTGGTGCACGCTGTCGTATACGCCGGTCAAGCACATCCCAAACATGCTCAATGGGTGACATGTCCGGTGAGTATGCTGGTCATGCAAGAACTTGCACCTGAACCTGAACCTGCTGGATGTGGAGGTCCTGGGCTGGTGTGGTTACACGTGGTTTGCGGTTGTGAGGCCGGTTGGATGTACTGCCATATTCTCTGAAACGCCTTTGGAGACGGCTTATGGTGGAGAAATGAACATTCAATGCACGAGCAACAGATCTGGTTGACATTCCTGCTGTCAGCATGCCAATTGCACGCTCCCTCAATGGCATCTGTGGCATTTTGCTGTGAGACAAAACTGCACATTTCAGGGTGGCCTTTTATTGTGGCCAGTCTAAGGGTGTATTCACACATGGAAAGTCCGCTAGTTCACTTGCTTTGGTCCAGACCAAATAGAATTTGGATTTTTTTTGTTGGTGTGGTCCACTTTCATATTGCCCCATTTGCAAGTGAACCAGCATTACGAAGCAAAACCACACGTGATCTGAAGTCATTCATTCATTGGACAGACATTCTGGGGTGGAGAGAAGCAGGAAGAACGAAGTAAAAACTGCGAAATATGTCATTGATATAATATGGGGTTAAAAATAATAAAAATGCCTACATCTAGTCTATAAATAAAGAAGAAACACATCAAATTATTATTGTTTCATATGGTTATAATATGTAGCCCCATGTCAATGCCACGTTATGTGGCTTCTAGCCTACGATGTGAAACATCATTTTTACTGTATTTTTGCTGCTGGACACGCGGCTCGCGTGAAGAATAGGCTCAAACTGAAACACAGCTGATTTAGCTGTGTATCAGCTGGGTGTCAGTTCGGCGCAGTTCAGCACCAAACTGACACGGGGATAGTATTGACAGTCCCGTTGGGAAGAACAATAAAAACACACACTTCATGCAAAGCGCAGCGTGAACCTGTTGGCACTGTAGGCTACGGGAGACACTCCTCTCCATCTGATCCGCACGCGTCATTATCAAATGTAATATTTTTGCTCGGGGCTCCCGGTCAAACCACAACTAATCTTCCTAACAATGGCGACAACAACACTTTCCCATAATGTGAAGCTGATGGCGATTTATTAAAAAAGAAAAGAAAGAAAAGGCGCAGTGCTTCCTGCAATTGGGTCGGATCGAGTCCGGCTAAATTCACACCACAAACGAACTGCAGCAGAGTGCGTTTCGAAGCGCATCGAGACCACCTCTTCAGCTGGGTCTCGGAGCGTTTGTTTGGTCCGCCCCCGGGTGCGATTGCTGTATTCACACCTGTCTGAAAGATGCGCACCGAAGGTGGAAGTGCACCTGAGTTTGTTTCAACCGAACTAAACACAGCATGTGTGAATACACCCTAAGACACACATGTGCACTAATCATGATGTCAGATCAGCATCTTGATGTGGCACACCTGTGAGGTGGGATGGATTATCTCAGCAAAGCAGAAGTGCTCACTATCACACATTTAGACAGATTTGTGAACAATGTTTGAGAGAAATGGTAATATTGTGTATCAGGAATGAATTTTAGATCTTTAAGTCCATCTCATGAAAAATGGGAGCAAAAACAAAAGTGTTGCGTTTATATTTTTTGTTGAGTGTATGTTGAAATATGACCCAGCATTTGTCCTGACACAATGCATGTCAAAAAAATCTCAAGATATGCTCCCGATTCTAGCAGAATTAAAAAAAGCGCAGTGTGCTGCAATAATACATGTCCTGCATTAGACACAGTGAACTTAAATAATGAATATGGTAAACATACAATGTTATCAACATGTTATTGTCATTGTGAGCCTGGGGCCTGTTTCAGGTAGCTGGTTTTGAGGCAACCTAGAGTTTGTTCGCTCTGAGTTAGTGGAAACTCTGGGTTTTCCGTTTCAGGTAGCAGCTTCAGCGCAACCCGAGAGTCAGTTACTGTGGCAACATACGCCGTGGGTCTAACCTGCTGGATAGGTGATATGACCTACTCTGAGTGTTTTTTCACTTTACGCTGCAGCTCTGACTGAAGAAAGAGTCACTGTCACAACGCGTCCCTGTACAGTTTGAAGCAAAATCACTCCATAGAAATCTCCATCGGGATGTTTTTATCATTTCCTGACGATTTTACATTTGATCGATCATTTATCTGATCAGTAACGTAGTTCTCTGCCCTCGTGCCGTTCATATGCGGCCACCGTGAACATGCTTTACATTCAGATTAATAAACCTATTTTATTGTATGTATCTCATTATTTATTTATTTATTTCAACAGGAGTTTTTTAACGTCTGTGCCACTGAACAGATTTCAGGTTGAAATGTAATTCTACGGCTGCACGCGATCGTTACTGTTCACTTGCGTGATCAGTAAGTCACAGACGAGCCTCGTTAAATATCCTAATATGAATATAGAAATTATAAAATGATTTAAACTGTGATCACTAGAGGACAAGGGATCTGGTAATAAATCAATCAGGCTCTACAATGGAAACTGTCACCTAATGTGTCTGACGTTTATGTCTTTCAATCCCCATTTAAAATAAAAGGCAGTCTGTTTACTGCACAGTATCCTATTATAGCTTGCCTCCATAATACAGCGAATATAAAACACTGTCAGCAACGCTGTGCAGCGCCAGCTTAATACTTTTGCTGCTGCTGATATGCGTAACTTAATTCTTAAAATACACTATTGCTTCTCATACGGAAGCAATGATGCTCTTTTGTTTGCCCAGTGTTTTCTGTATTGCAGAGGTGATTAGATCAGAGTTATGAGATAATATCCCCGTTAATTCTTCTCCATACCATAAACTCATTCGTTGATATTTCTAACTTTAGTGGGAGGAGCGGAGAGCTTTTATTTTCTTTTGAGAAGTGGGAGGATCAAGCATGTGTTTCTCCTGTTTCCATGGTGAATCATGTTATCAGCGATCCATTGACGATGGCTTTTACGCACGCGCTCCACCCAGAGTGAACACGCTCAGAGTTGATTGACCCAACGCTGATCCACTGTTCTGAAACCGAAAACCCAGAGTTGCTCATCAACCCTGCAGAGCGCAGGATTAAACTCAGAGTATGTAAAACCAGCTACCTAAAACAGGCCACTGTTAGCATGCTGTTATTTGCGTTTACATCTGCTCAAAACATGTGCACCAAGGGCGGAAATTAACCTGAGTTTGTTTCAACCGAAATGAACATGACAGGTGAAAATACACCCTTACTCAGTTCAGGTCAAAACTTACCTATTTTTAGAGGTAAATGTCATAACAGTAAAGTGAGTATGAGTGAATTACAGTTGGAAGATTTCAGTATGTCTTTAAGATGTATAACAGAGCGAGTTTACAGATGGCATCCCAGGTGTACATGTGTATTGCACTGTATATGTGTTTCATTGCAGGCTTACTGCTGTGTGGATACTGCACCATTGTGTGACCTCATATGTGTTACACTGTACCTGTTTTAAAGTGTGACATTGTAATGGTATGTGGGTTAAGCAAGTGTGTATATTGCAATGGTATGCAGCAGGTAAGTGTTGTATTATTGGTGTGTGTGTGTGTGTGTGTGTGTGTGTGTGGTGGGGGGGGGGGGGGGAAATAAGTGTGTTGCATCATTAAGTGTGTGGACATGTGTGTGCTTTCACGCATGTGTTTGCATGCAGTTATAGCAGGTGTGTATGGTTACTCAGGACTGGATGGAATGACCAATTAAAACATTAAATGCATGTGTGTGTGTGTGTGTGTGTGTGTGTGTGTGTGTGTGTGTGTGTGTGTGTGTGTGTGTGTGTGTGTGTGTGTGTGTGTGTGTGTGTGTGTGTCCTTGGCACAGCATCTGTGAGGGCTTTACAGGTGTGGAGCAGTGAATGTGTGTTGATGTCTCACCAATCTCTCAATGTGCGATCCTGCGCTAAATTGATGTGGCGTATACGACAGTATTAGGGCCACATTATAAAAAACAGAAAAGATTTTTGAGATTAAAATTCTTAATATTACGAGATCAAAAGTCAAAGTTTAATGTATTTCCAGAATAAAGTTGTTATTTTATGAGAATAAAAGTCGTAATATTATGAGAATAATGTCTATGTTGCGGTGTGAAAATGCAGCAAAACAACCCTCTTCCCACACAAAAGAGACGTTTTCTTCCAAGTCCGTGTCATTCTTTCTACTGAACAAACACAGTTTCTTACATATTATTTTCGAAGTCCTGATAGGATACATGAAAACGTGGTGCTTATGGCCCATAAAGCAAGAAGCTAAACCAAACTAATCACTTAACGCTCCTGTGTGCTTGTTGTGACTCGTATATTTACCACATTAGGACTTTGAAAAGAATATGCAAGAAACTGTGTCTGTTCAGTAGAAAGAATGACACCGACTAGAGGAAATTGTCTCTTGTGGAGGAAGAGGGTTGTTTTTCTACATTGTTCTTTTACTTTATTCTCAAAATACATTAAACTATGACTTTTAATCCCGTAATATAACAACTTTTAATCAGCTTTTTTTTTTCATTGTGGCCCTAATCCTCTGTCGTTGCGGTGAGCTCCGGCAAAAATAGAAGTTGTGCATATGTCGCCAGACGGCCGGAACAGCAGAGGTGCAGAGAGACGGTGCAGCGGACCTAGTGTACGCTCACACACTGACTGTGTTCTCAGGAGAAGGACCCGACTGGCAGCTGGTGGGATTCAGCCTTTAGTGTGTTGATGTTTCATGTTTCTCATGTTGCTCCCGACACACTTAGGCATGGCTGCAGAAGGAGTTCCGTTAGTATAGCGTAGCATAGCTGCCTATGGGAGCTCCATTAGTCAAAACATACTCAATGCTTCCTGCAGTTGGGTCAGACTCAATCCTCTCATGTTCTCACCACAAACGAACCTCACCAGAGTTTGTTAGAAGTGTACAGAGACCTCCTCTTCAACAAGGTTTTGGTACGCTTGTTTGGTTAACACCTGACTGATTACTGTGTTCTCACCTGCTCAAACAAACTGCAGCAATATGTAAAACCAACCAAGTTAATCTCTATTGAACCAAACATGGCAGGTGTGAAAGAGCCCTAAAGTTCTTGCACAGTTTGGATTCATACAAGTTAAAAGGATCTTTCTGTTATGAATGGTTCTTGAATATCCGCTTTTTTCCATGAGTTCTGAGGTGACAAAAGTGTTTGAACATGAGCTTAACTCTGTGCCTGACCCTAATGTTGTCAGCACCAGTACGAACAATAATGATGAGAGCATTTTTTGGAGAGGTCAGTGTGTGAGCAGGGATGATCTAGAGCAGCTCTGGGATTTAGCCATCACACACACAGTAAGTTAATACCCAGGGCAATTGCCAGATCTCATTTTTGAATCTAATTGTATTCTCCCCAATGAAGCCATTGTGAGCCTGAACACCAATGTCGGCAATTTGGATGGGACAGGAAATACCATTAGTGTTGTCTTTGCTGACTGAACCCATGCATTAAAGGCCTACTCTGAGCCATTTGCAATAAGGTTTGAATATTTTAATAGTGTATGTGCAGAAGGCCACGGACTTAAAGGGGACATATTATGAAAAACTGACTTGTCCAGTGAATGGACACACTTTTAGGTTGTTGAGGTCCCTAACAGCACACAGAAGCTTCAAAAAAGATAATTCAGTCAATTTCTTCTGGGCTGCTGATGTGAAAACATTTGTAAATTGACACACTGTTCCAAAAACATTGGGTTGTGACACGTAGCCGATGCTCGTTAACATATTCCCACAGGAAAGCTCCAAATCAACACGCCCCCGTAGGTAGGCTATCCACACCTGAGGCTCCACTTGCTAATGCAGGCAACAGAGAGTAGAAGCAAGTCAACAAGGATGAAAAACATATATATATATATATGACATTAGAAAGTACAACATGAAAAGTTGAATACACCTGTATGTAAATGACAGAAAATATTATAGAAAAAAAGTCCGATAAAGGTCAATACATGGCACAAAACTCTTCTTTTAATACATTGGGGAAAAACCGTTGAACGTGTTCATGAAAAAATTGGCCCCCTACTGAAAACGTCCCAAATCACATGTTATCATCAGTTATATAATTTGACAAAAAAAACTATGCAAAACAACTGGCCCATAGCTTAACCATGGTGCCACCTCTGTGACACCCAGGTCATGTTCAGTTCACATGCCTTATGCTAGCGCTGAATGAACGCCAGATGTGCCAGCTTCACACACATCTGGGCCTATTGTCTCTTCTATGTGGGTGAGAGACCTTTTTGAGATAATATGGGTATACAAAGAAATTGTCTCACAAAGCTGAATGAGACATGTCAGCTCTACTTTAATCAGAGAGGAACAATTATGTGAAAAAATTCAAATAATTGCACTATGCAACTTTGGGTGTTTCAGAGAAGTGAAACATTTTCTAAGATGTATTCTCATAACTGAATAAACAAACTTTCCTCACAGGAAAATGTAGATCCCTGGAACACTGTTTGAAGTTAGAAAGCTACTTGAAAAGTTACTGTTGTTGTTTACAGCAGCAGGGCCCACAGTCTACAAACTTATTCTAGTCTTACGTTTGGTTCCAGGTTCCTCAAAATAATTTGGTTTAATTTATGATGATATTATTATTCCAAAAATACCAAGAATTACATGTAGAGAAAATATGCTTTTTGGACTAACTCTATGCTTTGCAAATCTGAATCTGATCAATGTAACCAAAGCTTCATGTGCCTTAGACATTGTCAGCCTTGCCATCATGTTGTTGTTCAAAAGTTTGGTGACATCCACAACTTCTTATCAGACGTTGAAGGACGGCAGGCCACCGGGGTCGTTCCGCTTCCTGAATAGATACAGCTTGTGTATGGTCTGCATATTAATGGAATTATGCTTTTTTGTCTTCTTATATTATAGAGCCACAGTCAGGTATATACACTGGAAAGAAAAGGAGTCAAAAACCATGTGTATGCTTCTGACGAACCAGATGAATCATTTGAGCCAGTGAAGTTGAGTAGCAAAAATCTTTTTGAAAAAGCTTTTTAGAAAATGTGTATATTAGCAACTATACATTGTATAATGTACAGGTTCCCTATCAGGATCCCTACACAAGGTGTCACTCTCAACACTTAGTGTATATGTTGCACGAGAAATACTTGTGTAGAAATCTAAATTATTTTCCATTAAATATTTAGATTAAGTGTTCAGAATTTTCTCTTCAAAAAGTCTTCTTCAAAAAAGTATTACATTGAAAGTGAAAATAGGCTCCAAGACATTCTTTAACAAGGGCTTGGTGATATGCACATTTCCTTTGAGTTATAGGCTGGAAACAACTGCCTGACTATATCGTTTGTTCTTTCTGAAAATGGTCTTCTACATAGCTATGCATTAACTACTGCATCGTTTTTTTTAGTAATTACTACATAGCTATGCATACAGCAGTTTTTAAAAAAAGTTGTTTTCAGTAACTAGTACATAGTTAAACATTTTTAGTAGCTACTACATAGTTATAAAGTATTTACTAAAAAAAATCAAAAATGCATTTACTATCAAGTTATTTTATTTTTTAGTAACTACTACATATTTTAGTTATTTACTTTTAGTAACTACTGAATAGTTATGGAGTAGTTAATACTAAAAAAGTACTAAAAAATGGAGTAGTTACTAAACAAAACGATGTAGTAGTTAATACATTTGCATATAGTCACTGCATAACTATAGTTACTACAATGTTACCAAACAAAGTGATTGACTGATAATGACAATATCCATTAGTTCCATCCCAAAATATTGTGTTTGCAGTTAACTTGCTTAGTTGTGCTGTTTCTGGGTGTTGTGATGTTACATTCAATGTTAAACTTGAAGATGTTACGGTGACGACAGGCAAGCAGGACCCAAATGCAGAAAGTTTCAAGTGAGGGTCATTTATTGTCCAAAAAACACAAACTCCAGAAATGCAAAAAGGCAAGGCACATGGAACACAGGAACATATAGGGACAGACTCACCAACAGGTGCAATGCAAAGACACAGAACAATGACACACAGGGAGTAAAATACACACACACAAGACAGGGTAGACAACGAGGGACAGGTGTATCACATTAGGGGAGGGAGCAGTAATCACACAGGAGGGAAACTTGATAGGACATGGGGAGGAACAAGACAGACATACCAAAATAAAACAGGAAACATGGGGAACCACCAAAACAAGACAAGACAAAGACAGACCATGACAGAAGAGTTTGTGGGGTGACTTTATTAACCTGTCAGCACAGGGCTGCCATGTCCTGTTCAGGGTTTAAAGCTCTTTGAGGAAGTTATGGAAATTGAAATAATCATTGTCCATAATATACACACACACACACACACACACACACACACACACACACACACACACACACACACACACACACACACACTAACATATATATATATACACACATATATATACACACACACATTCCATTTATTTCATACTCTTCATAATTCATTCTGGCAGTTTGTATTTTGTTTCTACAGCTGTGAATTGTTTTATTGCATACCATACTGATTGATTTAAACAAATGACAATATTCATTATGCATGCTCCATCATGTGTCCGATTATAGCCCCCCCACCACACACACACACACACACACACACACACACACAAACAAACACACACACAAAGTCCCACACTCCCTATCATGTATCTTTAAGAGCTGCAGGCTGGGGATGAACACGTGTGGCACTGCAGTTCCCTGTGTGGCCGCTAAGCGCGTCTCTGCTCCATGGAAGAAAGACCGGAGAGAGAGAGAGAGACCGGGGAGAGAAAGCGAGAGAGAGAGGGAGAGAGAGAGAGAGAGGACACTGTTCTATCAGCCAAGTGCAGCCGGAATCGTGAGGAGCGGACGATGGGGGAAAAAAATCCCACTCTGGCTGCTTCTTCTTCTCCAACATCAGCGTCATTAACATGTAAGCGTCCTGCTGTCTGCCGCCTAGAAGAACACCGTTCACATTCTACTTGTGAATAAAAAAAAGAGGTTTTGGATTAACAGCTGGACTTGTTTTGGACAAAATGGGCTTTTCCTTCATCTGTTTCCACGCGTGTGTAAACGTTGGAGCGCATTTAACGTGAGTTTCTATACCTCTGGAGTGGAAAAGTGCGCAAGTCTTATTTCCCATCCTTATTTCCAAGGCTTGAGCGTCCGGATATATCTTTTGGAGGGGGGCTATGAGGCTTTATGGAAGGAATGCACCGTATCCTGACGGGACCTAACGCACACAGGAATATTGACTATAAGGTGAGAGACGCAACGGATGGAACATCCTTCGATACAAATTCAGACTTACATTCTACACCCTTCCACTTGGCATTAAGAGATTATGTTGTGAGCCTTGGCACTTTACCGTTACGATCAGCTGCTGTTCTTAGTTGATGATTTATTAGATGTATCCAGAAGAGGTGTGTGGTGGTGGTGGCGGCAAGTTCAAGAGGATGTTGAGATAACGGGTCGTCTTTTCCTCTCCACATGCCTTGATGTGTGCTCAGTGTAAGGGGTTAGTGGTGAGAGCTCGGTGCATTGGAGACGCTGATGGTCCCCGTGCACAGCAGAAAGCCGCATCTCTTCCGCTCGTGTCTGCCACTTTGGGCTCTCTCGCTCCGTTCCAAGCGCATGGACGCAGGAGCTGCGCAAAAATAGCTGGCTTCAAACATAATGTGTTGGGCTGAAATGGCTGAGTGATGAAGCAGTTCGCAGATAAAAATGACCTTGCTTGAGAAATGTATGAAATAGGAACAAAGTCAACGTCCATCCATCCCTGTGTCGCGTACCACCTGCAAACTAAGTGCGCCTGTAAATCTGCTTTCTTGTCACTGCTCGCCATGATTTTCTATCGATAAAATAATAATCAATTCTATTCACTCTTTATCGATATGAAATAGGCAAGTCGATTTTTCCCCATTGATAATAGAACATAGAATTAGACTCATTAAAATATCAGTGAATCGAATGAACGCTGTTTGCTGGGAGTCAGGACGGAGAAGGATGAAGGAGAACGGTATATTTGTGTGTGTGTGTGTGTGTGTGTGTGTGTGTGTGTGTGTGTGTGTGTGTGTGTGTGTGTGTGTGTGTGTGTGTGTGTGTGTGTGTCTGTGTCTGTGTGTGTGTGTGTGTGTTTGTGTGGGTGCGCGCGTGTGTGTGCGCGTCCGCGCACATGGTGAATGGAGTCTCTCTATCCACTGTCCCATCCAGGAGGAGGAAAGTTGCGCCGGTCGGCCGCTGCGGGGGCACCATCACCATATAAAACTGGATGAATGCGGTATTTGTGTGTGTGTGTGTGTGTGTGTGTGTGTGTGTGTGTGTGTGTGTGTGTGTGTGTGTGTGTGTGTGTGTGTGTGTGTGTGTGTGTGTGTGTGTGTGTGTGTGCTCCAAGGACTTGTCAAACCACAAGTGAAGTAGAAGGAGCCTTTGGATGCTGTGCATTGGCCTTCGCAGACAGCCTTTAATGACATTACCACATCACTCCTCACACCCGTTAAGGCAGAGGCCGGACTGTAGGCCGTGTGATCGGGTGAGAAGTGTCGCTCACTGACAGACATGTAAGCCGTGGCCATTTAACAAGAAATCCCCTCGCATATGATCTTACTCCAGCCTGAGTGACCGTGCATCTTTGGTTTGGTTTCATAGAGGCTGTGATTCTGTGCAACGAATAATGTTAATGTGAACTGATGAGTTCAGGGACTCTGGGTCTCCTGGACAACACGTGACCCCCCCAACACACCATGTTGCAGTAGTTCTAAGACACAATTACACTTTGACTGTAATGCATACGTGAACCAATGCCTGTGTGTACTATGCAGTCAATTGAAGTTGATTTCAATGACTGTCACATGTGGGGCCATCTTTGATGTACTGTATGTAAAGTAAAATTATAAGCAATGCCTTATGCGAAGAATAGCTTCATGGCAACTTTAGGTGATTACTTTTCTGAGATAAAATGTGTATCGGTATCTAGTTATTATATTCATTAAAGACCTACTTCATCGGTTGGAATATGAAGGTGTATTGAACTCTGAGATCCTATTTAGTATAAATGTGCAAAAAAAAAATTAAATTGGTTCATCCTAGCCTGAGAAAAGGTAGAAAGAGTGTGTTATGGTCTCACTATCTAACCCTACATTTGTCTTACTGTGACATCACAGTAAGAAAAATGTAGGGTTAGGATTAACAGGACAGCTGGGCCAAGGGAAGACTGAGGGAAGAAAAACCTCATTCATTATATTACAATGGTTATTTTACAATGATAGAACGCCGGTTCCGTATGGGTGAAGTATTCCTTTAAGGAGTGAAATGCAGGAGAAAAAAGTGGCAAGTGTAATTTGAAGCATCATCTGATAAGCCTCTGACCTTTTAATGAAATTCCTGGAACCCCAGGGGGTTGTGGGTTAGCACTCCAAGCAACATAATATAAGCTAACGGTGCAGTCAGGCGTCCGTCAACTTGTTAGGAAAATATCTCACCGTGCGTTCCAAATCAAATACTCTTTCTATGTTCTATTCTACAAACTTCAACTGGTCATGAAAATAATCTAGTTTGCATGCTGTGGCATACAATTGGGACATACTTTTACTTATTTATTTCATCATATCATTGCACCTTCATCTTGCCTCTTGCTTAAGTATCCTTTCATCCCTGTTTGTTTTTCATACGGTGGCTCCGTCGATGTGATGTCACTTCTGGTGAGCACTGGATTGTAGGTCAGAATCACCCAAATAGCATACTGATTTCAACACTTAAAATATCGACCGGATGTAGTAGGGTATCCGGGTATTTTTAAGCATGCTAAATCTGGCCACAAGAATTGGGACATCCTAAATCTTTTTTCTACAATACTTGGAGAAAGTATGGGGATTGGAACGCAGGGCAGTTTTTCCGATCAGGATGTTGCTCTTGAATGGCTGAGAATATGTGTAACGCGTCTGTCCCAGCATATTGAGGTATCTCTGTCTACTTGAGATGTTTCATTTCAGGAGATGGACTTTAATGGTACTATGCAGGCAGGTGACATTATTTAGCCATTTCCATAAACATCCACAGGTTCATGTGATGTTGACAGACTTCACACATTCTGACAAGTGCTAAATGAGAAATGTATCCTACATGCAGACAAATAATTGCCGTTCTTAAGCCGGCACACACTGCTTTTTCCCCCGACAATTTCATGAATGGGCCTTGAAGAGTGTTGTTTATTCCATCTTGAAATGTGGATTTGGAAAGAGCATCTACTTCAGAGAACTATGGTTACTGATTACTATATCCTACAGAGCATCTTTACTTTATTAAATGTCTTTCCAAAATTGTGTGAAAGAGTCATATTGTGCATTATCGTTTTAAAGATCACTTTAATAGGAAAAAATAAAGCATAGAATTGACATGAATCAATGAGTGTATTTGGAAGCCAGAGAACATCTAAAGCAGAAGGCTCTGTGCAGATTTCATTCCCTTCCTCACAAACTTGTGAAAAGCAGTTTAAACCGAGCATTTTTGACTGTTGTGTATTTGTAAGTATTCATAATTATGACACTGGAATTCACTAAATACTAGCACTGGGTTAACAATTATTCTCCTGTCTACCGTCTGACTCCAAGTTTAACAATAATTCCTGTATAATATTTGAGCATTTAATACAACATATTCCTCTCCGGGAAAATGGCAGCTTTGGTTAAGCAGAATGCTTTTGTGTACAGGCATTAGAAAAGGCATAACTATGAAAGCATAACTAATGACATGATACGCTTCAGGAACTCTTCGGGGCTGCACTCTTGGGTGTAAAGTGTGTGACATCCACTCAGGAGACCATAAACAAGCTTTGTTTTTTTTATAACCACAATGGTGAATATTTGATTTGCCTTGAATATGTTTTTAGTTATCTTAGAATCCTGTAGCCATAGAAGTGATGGATCGATGCTCATTCATTGTTGTGCATATATGCATTGCATTTTATCTGCACTGTGTCCTTGCACTAGCCTGGTCCAACCAGACCATTGTACTTCATTTCATTTCTACAGAAGGGAAGTGCTGGAAGTGCTGTAATTGGCAAATGTTCACTCACTTGGAGGCGGGTGTCTGTTGAAGTTTAAAACTATTGGATCTGCCCAGTGCCACTCTGGATTAGCCAACCAATCGCATCACGTTTGGTCAGACGTATGTCATGAGCCGGCTTCGGACGGTGCGTTTCAGTTGTACAGGGAACTCGGAAATTAACGACTTCACTACATATTGTAGTCTATGGATCTACCGGTACCTGGCAACGGTAACTTGCTAGAGCCTAACGTTTGGTTATTTGGATAAGAAAGGTTTTAGGCGTCCATACTTTCCCGAGCAGATGCACTGGAACACAGACAGGTCGCAACTCGGAACTACTTAGTCGGAGATTTCTGAGTATAAAGGAACGCAGCATTCAACTGAAACTGGAGCGCGACTTCGACGTCATCGTTCTCAGCCACTCGCTCTGTTCGCTGATTGGATAACCAAAAATCTCGACGAGCAGAATTTCATGAACACACCCCAGCCCCAGACTGACTACTGAAGTGAAATGAAAACTGAGCGGAAGTAGGTAGGCGGGCGGAGCCAGGCTATCCTTGCACTACTGTTCTGTTTATATGTGTCTCAGCCGGTGTTGCTCTCTTCATTTGTGGGTTTCTTCTTCTATATCACATTGTTGAGAGGAGCCTGGGACTTAAGAATGTCATTGTCAATGACTGCTGCTGGAATCTCTGACGAATACACCTCTTGGATCTTGAATCTTAAAAAATGGGGCAGCATCTCCATCTAGAGAGACAGGCTGACTCATTTATAAATGATAGCTGTTTTGATGTCTTTTAAAGGGTAAATTGGACATTGTGTGGGGTTGAATCAATGGCATAGAAACACTGCTGAATGTACCATATTTTTTTCTAAGATCTAATTACGCTGAAAGCACAGCAAGGAGGAGGAAACACTGACAATAATTTAAATATTCATATTTTCGAACTGAGACAGCAGAAAATGAATTGGTTAATGACAGGGATACAATGAGGAGGTTTCACTCGGCTAATCTATACTTGATTTGAAAAGAAAGTAGTTTAGCAATCTTTGTTTCCTCTCTCTCCCATGGTGATAAGATAAGATATGATAAGATAATACTTTATTGTCCGTTTTCGCGGAAATTTTACTTGCAGTACAAGCTCCAATAATTATACATGAAACAACATTAAAAACATAAACAACAACAATGAATAATAAATATGATGGTGGGTCCAGCCCTGAAAAAAGTGGTCATAAATAATATGGGATTAAAAGTCACTTCTTTGCCTTCCTGTGCTGATTCATCAGTGATATTGACAAAGGCACAAATGAATGTTTATATTTCACTTTTCTGCACTCCGGCACCCTGTAACAGGAGCTGGTACTCCCCGTGTAAAACATGGGCTGGGTCCAGACTGGTCTTGTCTGCTAATTTGACTGTGTGTCTGTTTTGTGTTTAGAAGAATCTGCTCTCCACTGAGTGGCCCACCAGTTTGGAGCAGATTGATAGGAGCCGCATAATCCTGGCTTTGAGTTGTGCAGAAAGGGCACCGGACCAGATGGAGCCTCCATACTGTAGGATGGTTTCAATTGTGGCTTTGTAGAACAGAGACAGGACTTTGCTGCTAGCTCCAAATGACCTGAGCCTCCTTAAGAAGTAGATTCTTTGCTGCACCTTGCTGCAGATGTAGTCCAGATGCTGTGTCCAGGATTGGGCACTGTCCACGTACACTCCCAGGTATTTGAATGAGGAGTTTTGTTTTATGGTTTGGTTATTTATGGTAACACAGTCGTTGGTATACAGTGTGAAGAGCTCACACATCCTTGGGGGGCGTCACAGCTGGTTGTGACCATGGGGGAGTAGGTGTTGTTGACCCGGACCAGCTGTTGCCTTTTGGTAAGGAAGGAGCAGTACTAGTGGATGAGATGTAGATTTGTGCCCATCTGAATCATTTTGTAGAGCAGTATGTCCGGTTTTATTGTATTGAATGCAGAGGAGAAGTCGATGAACCAGCAGTACCCTGCCATACAGGTTTATCTTCGGAGCATCCAGATGTTTTGAGACCAGATGCATGAGAGTGGCAACAGCATCCTCAGTGCTGCGCTGTTGCCTGTATGCTAACTGGAAGGGCTCAAGTTTGTCCTGTACAGACTGAGAGAGCAGATGGGATAGGATTTTCTCCAATGACTTCATTAAAACAGATGTTAGTGCCACAGGTCGGAAGTCATTGCACTCCTTGGGGCATGATTTCTTTGGGAGGGGGATGATGTGTGATGTTTTCCAGGCCGTTGGGACCGTGTGTGTGTCTATGGACTGTTTGAAAATGATGAGAATGTGTCCTCACTCTCTGGCTCTGCTATAGCAACAGGAGACATTTTGACTGGATGGACTGTAGAACTTCTAAGTCTGTCAAATAGAGAGTCAAAAGACAGTTCCAGGTCTGATTTGGTAAGGCAAAAGAGGATGCTTAAAATAATATATATTTTTTAATTCTTCACATGTCATCATCATGAGTCAAATGGCCTGTAGGTGTGAGCGTGAGTAGTTTGTCTGTCTGTTTGTGTGTCATCACTGTGGCTAAATGCTCACCTGTCCAGGGTCAGTGCGGTCCCTCCACAAGATGAGTGAGTGAGAATAGATAATGGATGAATGGATAAGTGTGTGTGTTCATTTAGCATCTTTGTTCATGCTGTCAGTATTGACAGAAAAACATATCCAAGAGCAGTATTCAGCAGCTGTTTTCTTTGGCCGTGAAATTAATATATATTGTTTCTTTGACCAATGTTCAGTGTTAGTATTTTTCAAAATATAAAAAAATATTTTTTGAATTTGTGGAACTTTATTATCTGATATGCTCTGGTATTTTAGTTGCAGTTACCATCTTGTTAGTACATAAGGGGCTGGAGTCCATTTGGTGCATGCAGGACACTGAGTGACATGCCTGATTAGTTCAAATGCTTAATAATTTGACCTTTTATAGAAAACAACTCCCATCACTAACTTCAAAACAACATATCTAAGGGAGGAAAATAACCGTTCTGTAACAAAAATTAACTGGCCCCTTCATAGAAGACAAACGTTTGCATCATCAGTGTCCATCAAATACAGCTAATCCATTCATACTAACAACAACCTTATCCATTGATTAGTGTAGCTAGCAAAAAAAAAAAGCTGCATCATGCATGTTGATGCTTTGCACTGTGGGGGAGTATCCGACGAAACCAAGCACAGCTTTTCTCATGCATTGATAGTCATGCAGATATTGTGCTCCAAACATTAGTGACAGCATCTGGGCTGTTGTAGGTGCACATCAATGCTCTGCCCATCACGTTTCTTCTAATTATCAGAATCTTTTAATTGCATTGAACCCCCCGTCCCTGGTCGTCATTAAAAATGCAAACAGCAAGTCATTGCAAGTGAGGTGATCATGTACAGACATTAGAGCGAAATACAAGAGGGGACTCAGGATTCCACCAACAGGCACATCCAAATGAAGAATTCAGAGACGGTGAACAGAAATAGTAGCCTGGCTCCGCCCGCCCGCCTACTTCTGGCCAACTTCTTATTTTCCCTTCAGTAGTCAGTCTGGGTGTACAGCGCATTTCCCAGATTCTCCGGAGAATCTACGATCGTCCAATCAGCGAACAGAGCGAGTGGCTGAGAACGCTCCAGTTTCAGTTGAATGCTGCGTTCCTTTATACTCGGAAGAAGGAGATTTCCGACTTGGTAGTTCCGAGTTCCGACCTGTCTGTGTTCCAGTGCATCTGCTCGCGAAAGTATGGACGCCTAAAACCTTTCTCGTCCAAATAACTAAACGTTAGGCTCTAACAGGTTACTGTTGCCAAGTACCGGTAGATTCATAGACTACAATATGTAATGAAGTCAGAAATTTCCGAGTTCCCTGTCCAACTGGAAGGCACCATCAAAAGCCGGCTCATGACACACGTGATGACCAAACGTGAGGCCATTGGTTGGCTAATCCAGAGTGGCACTGGGCAGATCCAATAGTTTTAAACTTCGACAGACACCCGCCTCCAAGTGAGTTAACGTTTGCCAATTACAGCACTTCCAGACCTTCTGTACAACTGAAATGAAGTACGATGGTCTGGTTGGACCAGGCTACAGAGATAGGGGAACTGTTTATATAAAATAGAGTACAGGGTTGACCGATACCTGCATGTTCATACTGATGACAAACAGGAGGTGAAAATATATCCAATGAATACCTTTAAAGTTATATCCTGCCATGTAGGGGACACACGGGTTGTAGTGGGGAGCCTCCCCCTCCTTCATAGAGGCTCAGTGCTCTTCACAGCAGACCCGGGTTAGAATCCGGGTCGTTTATCTGCATGTCATTTCCCTGTCTGCCCCCATTTCATCTCTGTCTCTCCGAAACACACAAAATACTACAAAAACAAATAGGGCCGGTTTTACAAACAAGGCTCAAGCCTAGTCAGAGACTAAAATGCCTGTTGAGCTGGATTAATTCAAAGCTACTTGCACAGACTGAGTTTAAAATAGTCCTAGATTAAAGCTATTCTGGATTAAACAAAGCCACTTGCAAGACTGTCGACTAGAGCTACTCTAGGTCTACATTTGAGCTTTAAATTAATCCTCCAAAGAGGCAGGTTTAACTTCACCTTAGTGGTGTTTGTGAGGGAGCATGGACTATTTGGAATATCTAAATGAAGCCCAACTCCCACTGCAAAGGCCAGCCAGGAGAGTACTTGTGGATAGGTCTTATCCAAAACATTTATTTGATGAACTTACATTTCGAGACCGCTTTCAATATGGAAAATGCACTGAAAATAACAACTTTGCTTGAGCTTATTAGATGGATGCATTTAAATTGAAGATGTATTCAGCATAATACAATGAGTGTCTAAAACAATTCTGTTTTCAAATGTGGTTGTTTTGATTTAAAATACTGACACACACAAATAACAAAATGACAAAACACAACATGAACACCTTTTATTTTCTACTTATATCTTCACTGTGATTAGTAATCACTATTGTCTCAGTACTGTATCTTGTTTGAATCATAGCTCTCTCTTCCAGCTTCATGTCCAATTCCATCTGTAGAATTTTCATTTTCATGTCATACTTCCTTCAGATGTTGCATTTTCTGTTCATTCTCAGGCTAACTTTCATGCAACATCATCTTTTTTGTCCTTTGTTGAAAGGTAATGGCAAGCTCTTCTTTAAAGCGAGATTCGGGTTTTTCTACAGAGTCTATCAGTGCAGATATCATTAAATATAATGTCAAAATTATAAATGAGAAAGATGTGAAATACCGATAATAATGAAGATAACCTGAAGTTGGTGTATTGTTCTCTTAGTAACATTTTCATTAGAATTTAATTTGTTGCAAATTGCGGCCCAACTATTTATTTGCTCAGTCCCAGCAGTATGGCTTTTAGATTCAATAACCGGATGGTTTCAAACTATCTTTTTTTAAGAGATTTTTTTCAAATTCATTAAAGTTTATTGACGGGATTTTTTAAGCCTCTGCCATTGTTTTTTCTCACAAGCAATGGTGTTTCTGCTCCACTTCGGGTTTTTGTGATCACCATTGGACCAGCAGCATGTGCTCATGGGCAGGTGTTAACAATCAGGCTTACTTACCTTACTCCAGGACTTCATAGTCTCAGACTAACTAAGCCAAACTTAAGCCATATCCATGAAAGTGACTTAAACGTCCCAGTTTAACTAGTCCACATTAAGGCCTACTCCTGGCTTAATCTAGGCCCTGTCTGTGAAACCGGCCCATAGTGTCAGAATAATAGTGGGTATCACATTGGTTTGACTGCTCTTCTAAATGGTTGGATTCAGTGTCTACCTTCGCTTATGGCACCTGACAGAAAGGTCCATACAGAGTGATGGGAATCTTTCTTTTCTTGCTAAGTTTGCCCAGTGAACACAACTGAAGGAGCTGAGCAGGGGTATAGGGAGCAGGGTATAGGGGTAGCAATGCCTTTGTAAAGCAGGTGGAGAACACAGGATGTGAACACATTGACTCACACCACCATCATAAAGTCATTCAAGTCATAGGGCCGGTTTCACAGACAAGGCTTAAGCCTAGTCCGAGACTAAAATGCCTGTTGAGCTGGATTAATTCAAAGCCACTTGCACAGACTGAGTTTAAAATAGTCCTAGATTAAAGCTATTCTGGATTAAACAAATCCACTTGCAAGACTGTCGACTAGAGCTACTCTAGGTCTACATTTGAGTTTAAATTAATCCTCCAAGGAGGCAGGTTTAACTTCAGTTTAGTGGTGTTTGTGAGAGAGCATGGACTATTTGGAATATCTAAATGAAGACCAACTCCCACTACTGAGGCCAGCCAGAAGAGTACTTGTGGATAGGTCTTATTAACATTTATTTGATGAACTTACATTTCGAGACCGCTTTCAATATGGAAAATGCACTGGAAATAACAACTTTGCTTGAGCTTATTAGAAGGATGCATTTAAATTGAAGATGTATTCAGCACAATACAATGAGTGTCTAAAACAATTCTGTTTTCAAATGTGGTTGTTGTGATTTAAAATACTGACACACATGAATAACAAAATGACAAAACACAACATGAACACCTTTTATTTTCTACTTATATCTTCACTGTGATTAGTCATCACAATTGTCTCAGTACTGTATCTTGTTTGAATCATAGCTCTCTCTTCCAACTTCATGTCATACAGTTTACGCTCTCTGGACTTTCTTTCCACCTCTGTCCCCAGAACCCGTACTGAGTTTGGGAAGAGGGCTTTCATGTACTCTGCTCCCACCGCCTGGAACACTATTAAAGAAACACTCAAATTGCAGGAACTCATCACTAAGAATGATTTTTAAAACTTTTCTCATTGCCTCAAAATTGTTGTTCTTCTTCGCCTTCTGGAATGTATTTGTCTCTGTTTTCTCATGTCTGTGCTTTCTTCTTATGTTTGTCTTATATTTCATTCATTCTAACTGGTGCCATTTTCTACCAGGCCTTGCTCGGAAAAGAGGTCATTTTGCCTAAAGGAATTTTGCCTGGTAAAATAAAGGTTAAATAATGTCCAATTCCACCTGTAGAATTTTCATTTTCATGTCATACTTCCTTCAGATATTGCATTTTCTGTTCATGGAATTCTCGGGCTAACTTTCATGCAACGTCATTTTTTGTCCTTTGTTGAAAGGTTGTGGCAAGCTCTTCTTTAAGGCGAGATTCGGGTTTTTCCACAGAGTCTATCAGTGCAGATATCATTAAATATAATGTCAAAATTATAAATGAGAAAGATGTGAAATACCGATAATAATGAAGATAACCTGAAGTTGGTGTATTGTTCTAGTAACATTTTCATTAATTGAATTTGTTGCAAATTGCGGCCCAACTATTTATTTGCTCAGTCCCAGTAGTATGGCTTTTAGATTCAATAGCCGGATGGTTTCAAACTATTTATTTAAGAGATTTTTTTCAAATTCATTAAAGTTTATTGACAGGGTTTTTTTAGCCTCTGCCATTGTTTTTTCTCACAAGCAATGGTGTGTCTGCTCCACTCCGTGTTTTTATGATCACCGTTGGAACAGCAGCATGTGCTCATGGGCAGGTGTTTACAATCAGGCTTACTTACCTTACTCCAGGACTTCATAGTCTCAGACAAACTAAGCCAAATTTAAGCCATATCCATGAAAGTGACTTAAACGTCCCAGTTTAACTAGTCCACATTAAGGCCTACTCCTGGCTTAATCTAGGCCCTGTCTGTGAAACCGGCCCATAGTGTCAGAATAATAGTGGGTATCACATTGGTTTGACTGCTCTTCTAAATGGTTGGATTCAGTGTCTACCTTCGCTTATGGCACCTGACAGAAAGGTCCATACAGAGTGATGGGAATCTTTCTTTTCTTGCTAAGTTTGCCCAGTGAACACAACTGAAGGAGCTGAGCAGGGGTATAGGGAGCAGGGTATAGGGGTAGCAATGCCTTTGTAAAGCAGGTGGAGAACACAGGATGTGAACACATTGACTCACACCACCATCATAAAGTCATTCAAGTCTTAAAGTCTTGGGCAAACATCAATTAAAATCGTTAAGGAGAGTATTTATTTAGTTTTGTATCACTGAAATATTAGTACATTTAGCAATCACATGTCCACTGATGTTATTGAATATTATGTTCTCTGCAGATATGTAGTGTTCCTTAAAGTCTTAACAAAGCGTTATGATGTAATAGCCATGTTGTTACTGTACTACAATCCTCTGTGTATGAGATTACGAACTGTGATGCAAGTAAACAGTCAATGCCAGTTGTGGTTTGGCTAAATGACCGTGTGAAATGGCCGAATACAGCGGTCTTCTACTATACAGCCCTCCTCTGCCTCACTGAGTGCAACTTTGCATTTGTTGAAAGAGCTGAGTTTTGGAGTTGTGAGTGAGATAGGGTCATTTTATTATAGTGTAGCTCAATCCAGTCCCCCCCAGGAATCATGGTCATATGAAATGATTCTTCCAAATCATGAATTACATTGCCAAAAGTATCAAGCATGTAGTGCGTGTCAAATACCTAGTACATCTTACTGTTGTGGAGGATTTCAGAGTTGGACATGAATACAAGACATGATTGTTCACTTAAACACGACAATGTTTTGTGTTGTGTTGAAAAGTGATCTTCTGCAGTTGTGAGAGGAATAACTGTCTAGGTAGAAAATTAGGAAACTGGTCCAGTAGTCATACCATTGCAAGTATCAGAAAAGTTAGAATGTTACATGTCTTTTTTTTTTTCATAAATTTGCAAATACCCCAACATCTTCTGACATCTTTCAAATGGCTGATTTAGTTGGACCCACTGTCCACTTCTAACCACATACCAGGAGCAGCAAGTCCTCACATCTGCATAATATTTAACCAGAGATTGTTTGGCATTTTCACTTAAAGAAATTACCGTCATCAAAACAGTTGCATATTAATTTTCTGAAACCATTCCTGAAACAGTGTTTTTTTTTTGCACCTGATCACATACTAACAGTTAAAGGTGTCATGGTCCGTCTTGTCCTGTCTTGGTTTTTGTGGTTTCCTGTTTTATTTTGGTATCTCTGTCTTGTTTCCTCCCCATGTCCTGTCTAGCTTCCCTCTTGTTGATTGCTGTTCCCTTCCCTGATGTGTTTCACCTGTGTCTCGTTATGTCTTGTATATATACTCCTTGTGTTCCTTTGTTCCTTGTCTGTGCATTATGGTTTGTCGTGTTGGTGAGTCTGTCCCGTGCTTGGTCTATGTTTTCATGTTCTCCTGGATGTTCGCCTGTTGGCCTTTTTTTGTTAAGTTTTTGGACAATAAATATCTTTTAGTTTTACGTCGTGCATTTGGGTCCTGTTTTCCTGCCTGCCTGTCTGCCTCATCGTAACAGAATGCTCGGACCAAAATTGGACCCAGCAGACGCTCTTTTTTGCCATGAGCTGGAGGACATGCTATCTTTTATTATCAGTGCCATGGACGGCTGGGGGAACATTCCCAGTAGGAAGGAGCAGGGGTATGTGTTGGGGCGTACTTACAAGGCTGTCGCTGCTAAGCCCGAGTTGGAGGGTGCCTTACCCGAGTGGGCAGTCGAGCTTCTCAACCCCACAGTTTTTTGGCCTGAGAGCTACATGCCACTGCCACCGAACTTTTGAAACTGTCCTAAGCCTCCACGCTCCAGCCTCCAGCCACTGCCTCCGGTTTCCTGCTCCCAGCCTCAGCCCCCGGTCTCCAGCTTCAAGCCTCAGCCCCCGAGTCCCAGCTACCAGCCGTCTCCGGCCTTAAGGGCTATCAGAGTGGGGGTGGTGAGTTTGGATTGCCATCCATTCTGGGGATGCTCTCCAGCTCCCAAGTTGCTCCCGGCCTCCAGCAGCAAGCTCCAGTCCCCGGCCTCCAGCAGCAAGCTCCAGTCCCCGGCCTCCAACAGCAAGCCCAAGGCCCCGGTCTCCAGCAGCAAGCCCCAGGCCCCGGTCTCCAGCAGCAAGCCCCAGGCCCCGGTCTCCAGCAACAAGCCCCAGGCCCCGGTCTCCAGTAACAAGCCCCAGGCCCTGGCTTCCAGTAACAAGCCCCAGGCCCTGGCTTCCAGTAACAAGCCCCAGGCCCCGGTCTCCAGTAACAAGCCCCAGGCCCTGGCTTCCAGTAACAAGCCCCAGGCCCTGGCTTCCAGTAACAAGCCCCAGGCCCTGGCTTCCAGTAACAAGCCCCAAGCCCTGGCTTCCAGTAACAAGGCCCAGGCCCTGGCTTCCAGTAACAAGGCCCAGGCCCTGGCTTCCAGTAACAAGGCCCAGGCCCTGGCTTCCAGTAACAAGGCCCAGGCCCTGGCTTCCAGTAACAAGCTTCAGGCCCCGGGTCCCTGCAACCAGCCTGCTAGCTACCAACCCCAGCAGGCTAACTACCAGCCCCAGCATGCTAGCAGTCAGGCCTGCTTTCTTCGCCTTCCAGAGGGGGACCGGCCGCTTCGCCTTCCCGAAGGGGACCGCCCTCCGCTCCTGCCCGTGGGGTACCGTCCTCTGTTCCTGTCCGAGGGGTCTCCTCCTCCCGTGGGATCTCCTCCTCAGTTGCCGCCCGAGGGGCCCAGCCCCGTGTTGCCTCCCGAGGGGCCCAGCCCCGTGTTGCCTCCCGAGGGGCCCAGCCCCGTGTTGCCTCCCGAGGGGCCCAGCCCCGTGTTAACGCCCGAGGGGCCCAGCCCCCTGTTAACGCCCGAGGGGCCCAGCCCCCTGTTAACGCCCGAGGGGCCCAGCCCCCTGTTAACGCCCGAGGGGCCCAGCCCCCTGTTAACGCCCGAGGGGCCCAGCCCCCTGTTAACGCCCGAGGGGCCCAGCCCCCTGTTAACGCCCGAGGGGCCCTGCCCCCTATCCCTGCTCGAGGGGGACCGCCCTCGCCGCCGGCCTCCAGAAGGGGGATGTCGCCCTCGCCGCCGGCCTCCAGAAGGGGGATGTCGCCCTCGCCGCCGGCCTCCAGAAGGGTGGAGGTCACCTTCGCCGCCGGCCTCCAGGAGGGTTCCATCTCCATCTTCGTCGCCGAGGCCGGTCTCCAGAAGGGTTCCCTCGCCTTCATCTTCATCGCCACCGGCCTCCTGAGTGGTTCCGCCCCTGCTGTCCTCCAGAAGGGGTTCCTCGTCTTCGTCGCTGCAGGCCTCCAGAGGGACTGAGCCCTCACCGTCCAGGCCGGCCGCCTGTCGCTCCCTGCCGTGTCCCTGCTTACCCCCCAGGTCGGCCGCCTGAAACCCCTCTAATTTGCCCCACTCCAGTTCCCTGTCCAGCTGGTCACCCCTGTGCTCTGCCCCAGGCCATGTTTTTTTTGTTTCCCTCCTCCTGGCTCCCCTCCACCCACCCTGGTTGGGTTTGACTTTTTTTTTTTTTTCTTCCAGTGTGGTCGCCTGGAAGTTGACCTTTAGGGGGGGGTACTGTCATGGTCCGTCTTGTCCTGTCTTGGTTTTTGTGGTTTCCTGTTTTATTTTGGTATCTCTGTCTTGTTTCCTCCCCATGTCCTGTCTAGCTTCCCTCTTGTTGATTGCTGTTCCCTTCCCTGATGTGTTTCACCTGTGTCTCGTTATGTCTTGTGTATATATACTCATTGTGTTCCTTTGTTCCTTGTCTGTGCATTATGGTTTGTCTTGTATCCTGTTGGTGAGTCTGTCCTGTGCTTGTTCTATGTTTTCATGTTCTCCTGGATGTTCGCCTGTTGGCCTTTTTTTGTTAAGTTTTTGGACAATAAATATCTTTTAGTTTTACGTCGTGCATTTAGGTCCTGTTTTCCTGCCTGCCTGTCTGCCTCATCGTAACAAAAGGTTCATTAAACGGAATGGTCAGTTTAGCTAACTTCCTGTCAGTGACTGCAGTTAGCTGTCCCCACGTCACCACATTAATGCACTGCGGTCTTCAAGCAGTGAGTTATCTAGCATCATTTCAGATCCATAAGTGTGATAAAACATGACATAACCATCAAAACAGACATTGGGAAGGATTTTTACCTGCTCCACCATTGTATGCGCATACACATTCACCCATTTGTCGCTTTGCACGTGCACTGGCAGTGAGAAGGGTGCCGGTTTGTAGCGTTCTCTCTTCTGATTGGTTATGAAACGCGCACAAAATGTAAGTGATCACTGTATGAATAAAGAGCGATTTGACACTTATATTAACATAAAGACATTTTTTACTTCACCTTTAACACTGGGTTGTTTTATTCATGACCACCATTTTCCCCCTTACCTCAACCAAACAGTTTCACTCATAATGTCCTAATCAACCAGGTGTAGATGACTCACAGTGTGACCCGATAAACTATAATTACGCTGTGCTCATGACCAACATTTTGTCACCACATGAATCTCCATTGTTATTGGGTTATGAAAGTCTGTGGCTGTCTGCTGAGATGACATAGTACAGAGAATAGTGCCATGATGAGAGCCACGCATCACTGACTGTTGTTACATCGGTCTTTTTCTTTTTTCCCTACCAAAATGGAATCACTTCGATCGACGATTCCCAATAAAGTATTTACACGTCTGATCAATAATAGAATCACATACTTATGTCTAATGACATGTCCTGGTGTCGGCAGGAAAGAGAGGGGCTTGCCACAAGAACAAGCTAAGGATTCTTTGTTGAGGGAGTTTAATTACCAGCACTTAAATGCATTTTCTTTTAAATTAATAAATAAAGCAGTGGTGTTGATGGGGAGCCAGTTTTTTAATAATCAAGTCCTGCCTTCTGGCTGACCCCAAGTGTGCTCCTAAAAACTTCAACTCCTGTCTCACATGTGTCAGTTAAAACCTCACCTGAGGATGGAGCTGAACGGAACAGACTGTGCTGGCAGCATGATATAGGGCTGTCAAGATTACATGGCTGGAGAGTGTGACTGTTTGTGTGTGTGTGTATGTGTGTGTGTGTGTGTGTGTTTTTACATGGCTGGGGAGTGTGTGTTTGTGTGTTTTACATGGCTGGTATGAATGTGTGTGTGTGGATTAACGCAAATTGATTTTCAAGCTATCCAGGCTAAAACAAAATGTGATATTACTGCAGTTTCCCTTCAAGAAGTGCCCGCTTGGATTTTGATCATTCATTTGTGGTGTTACAGGAGCGGTGCACTCTTGACCTTTTAAGGTCACTCCAATCACAGGTCCAGTAACAGCACACAGAGATGTGCAACCAAAGTGCAGCAGGCCTGCCACAGAACCGCTGATACAAACAACTAATTGTATACCAGATCTGGTTTGGGTTTGGGTGGATTCCATTTTTCAAAACCAGGATCACTATTTCTGAGATACACAATGACACAAACTGTATCTTGCCATTTGTTAGGAGCCATATTCTTATCTCGTCTGAGGTCTTTTGGCCAATATCCCTGAGCATACACAGTCAATTTCATAGCTCTGGTTTTCAAAGGGGAACAACCAAGGCCCTTATTCGTAAGAGATAACTTCAAAAAAAGAAAAAGAAAACTCCTGAGAGGCAATTTAGACTTTCACACCTTTAAGGCAATAGTTCTGAAACGGCATCAAAAAGTAATGGGAACAAAATGCAGAGCATAAAGGCCCCAGCAGCAGCAGCCGCCGTCACAGTCTCCAGCCTCTAGCCCGGTGCCACCCAAAGGACAAGCAGCTGTTCAGATAGGTATCTAAAACTAACTGGCTAATTATGTCTTTTCAAGCAACCTTGAACTCTCACAGGGGGCAACACCGTCGCTGAATGAACTGAAAAATGAATGAATTGAGTTTGAATTGAGGCTAGAGCTGGAATGTTAAAGGTAAGGGAGAAAATATACATGTACATGATCTAACCAGCCCACTCTCCCCAAATTTGGATTTGTATAAATGAGTGTAATTGTAGGCCATGACCACACGCTAAAAAAAGTGTATTGTAACCTCCTCCCTTTGCAGGAAATTCCCTTACACACACACCATTGTTTTAGGATATCTCTCCGGACTATTGAAAACACTGACATCATCACGCCAGGCGGCGGTAATGTGTCATGTCAAACACCACAGAAGAAGAACATTATGAGCATGCACATTGAGCGTCTTCTTGACTCTTCCTAGATCTCCACTTTGGGATCTAGTGTCAGGTTGTGATGTTTGCGTGTGGACAAATGGACATAAGCACACAGATAAAACTTAGGGTTACAAAAATACCCATGTACGTGTGGATATAGGCCCAGTCTATCTGTATTTACACCAGAATACGCGTGTGTGTGTGTGAGAGAGAGAGAGAGAGAGAGAGAGAGAGAGAGCTTCTTGCCTCTGTCCTGAAGGGATCCATCTCGAGCTTAGCCAGTGTGTGTCGGTGAGGAAAGCCGGTTTCACGCCAACCCAGCTCTTCCCCCATTGACCCTGCTGGCAACCAGGCACAACATGTCTGCCAGGTGAAACCAAGCAGAGGAAAGCAAGCGCCGGGCTCTTCTGCCCACCCACACAGCGCTCGCTTTCCACTTTATCCAATCTGCGTTAGACTAGCGGCACCAGCATACTGCTTAGTATGGACGCCCCCACTGACCGACTGTGACTGAGAGAGGAAAAATATATCCACGCATTGATTCTGCTCAGTTGAGATGATGGAACGGAATATAGTGCAGGCAGATTGGCGCTTAATGCACTTGTCCTTCTTGTGAGGTTGATAGGCCGCTCCTGTTGGGGGTAATAGCCCCATTTTACTTTTGTGTGAGTGTGTTGTATGTGTCTGTGTGTGCTATATGTATGACTGTGACAGGCGCACTATAGACTCTATTGTTATATAAGCTTATATTGTGGATTTTAGTGTAATTTTTTTATGACTAAACTTTGATTTTTACCGGAGTAGATTGAGTCCAAACTTTTTGTCTGCTGTGAGGGAAAGGAAAGAGGAGGAGGAGAAGGTAGAGAGAGGATGAACAGCAGAAGAGGGGGCAGAGTGAGCCGACGCATCCTCTTGGTATTGGTATACCTTACTGCTCCCTAGGCGAGCATTTGTGTGTGTGTGGCTGGAGGCTCTGTGCTGGAGTTTAACTGTGTTGGTAGGAGCGGAGTGCACACAGCACACTGATCCAGAACACAGGCTGCATTCAGCCAGCCTCCTCCACCACCAGGCTGCTCAACACTGACAGCCAGCAGTCAACAAATACCTTAAAAAAATGAAATGGAAACAATCTGTACAAAGGATTGCACTGGAAAATACAGAGTAGGGATGTGCGGAGACGTCATTACCTGTATCTGTTCAACCAACAAAATGATCTGTATCTGTATTTCATTTTTTTTCATTTAACTTTTATTTATCCTCGAGAGACCAATTGAGGGGTGACCCTCATTTCCAATGACGTTGAGTCAAAACAAATTCAAAACAACAATACAAACAAAACATTCAATGCAAATACATCAAATACACAACAAGTGAAGAGAAGAGAAAACAAAACGATTGAAACATTTACAGAGTGGGGAAGAGTGGCAGCAACCAAAAGGCATAAAGTACAATATAGCCTAATTAAAACAGTTACAGGTAGAGTTTGGCAGATCCAAGATAATCTGTTTAAATTGGCCAAAGGATATGAATGTATTTAGTTTAATTTTTAGCTGTAAGTTGTTCCAGGAGTCAGGTGCACTGAAGCTAAAAGCTGTCTTTCCCAGCTCAGACCGGGCTTGTGGGACATAAAGCATAAGCATGTCAGTGGAGCGGGTCTGATAAAGCCCATCTGAAACAAGCAGCATTTCTGTTAAATAACGAGGAAGCTTCCCGGTCAAGGCTTTGTAAATAAAAATATGCCAATGTGCGTCACGTCTCTCTTTAAGGGAGGACCACCCAACCTTTTCATATAAGAGACAATGGTGTGTGTCATAAGCATCTCCTGTGATGAACCTTAAAGCAGAGTGAAAAACTGAGTCTAGGAGTTTAAGACATGAATGTGATGCATGCCGGTAGACCACATCACCATAATCAAGGACAGACATAAAAACTGCCTCAATAATCCTTTTCCTACTGAACAACGGGAAGGTGGCTTTGTTCCTATAAAAATATCCAATCTTTTGTCGCAGACGACAGACAAGATTTTTTATGTGAAATGTAAAAGAGAGTTTTTCATCTATCCAGATGCCGAGATATTTATATTCAGTGACTCTTTCAATATGAGATCCATTATTTGTGTGAATAATAAGATCATTAAAATGTGTAGTTTTTGCTCTGGAGAAACACATATATTTGGTTTTGTCTGTATTAAGAACAAGCCTGAGGTCCACTAGACAGTCCTGTGGGGTGTTAAAAGAGCTTTGTAGGTTCTCAATAGATTGGTGCACCGAATCGGAAATGCAATACAGTACTGTGTCGTCAGCGTATAGATGGGCGTGACAGTTTTTTAGCGATGAAACAATGTTATTTATATAAATTGTGAAAAGAACTGGACCTAAAATTGAGCCCTGTGGGACACCATTTGTAACAGTTATCCGGATACACAACAAGAAGTGGGCGTGGCGTATAGCGGAAGTTTCTTTTACATTAGTCTACATTAAAGGAAGTCACACCTAAATTGATTTTCTAAACTAATATTCATTGTCAATGCAATTGTTGTCCCTTCAAAGCATCACATTGATGTAATATTGACATATAAGTCAAAAAGTCAGATATATTTCTACCTTTTCATCTCTCTCCTCTTTTGTTCTAAGTCCTAAGCATCAGTTAGATGGAAACGTTGTGGTGTTTGAAAGAGTTTAAGCAGTAGGCCTAATGAATGTAAATACATCGGGGAAGGGCTGACGGTGACTCGGGGTGCAGCATATTCCATCAGTTCTTCTCTTCTCCGCCACGGCAGCGGTTTAAGGCGAGACACGGCAGGCAAAAACATCGTTTTTTTAAGCACTGGTCAATTTTGAGATTTGTGTCTATTTAGCTTCCATAACATGTCTTCTTTCATACTAGTATGGATAAAAGGTCCAAAATATACGTTTTAGGTGTTTATTTTACTAAACTTTGACTACTTGCGTCTGTATTTTGCTCCTAAATTCGTCAAAAGTGAGCATTCTAACGTAACATACAGCACCGCGACCGCTGTATGAATCATAATAACCATGGTACTGTTGGAAAGCTCTGAATCTCAAGAACAACGTTATCTGATCCAAATATGGTCATTTCCTTTGTATCAGTAACCAATCGTGAAAGTGTGAGGAGGGATTCAATGCTAGGAAAGCGACCTCATTGGCTAATGCACATTTCTGACGATGTGATTCGCTAAAAGACATCACGTGATGCTAGCCCCGGGTAGCTCGAAAATCACAAAATAAAATGGGAAAAACGTCGAAAATATGCCAAACCAAGACAAAAAAAATCTTAATCAATTGGCTACGGACATTACATGATCACCATTTTAAGGGGAGAAGTGTTAAAGACATGTAAATCACGCCGATCACGTCGGGGAGACACAGACTGTCAGACGATCAGAGGGGAGATGGTGGGGAGAGAGAGTGTCTGTGCCGACAGGAGCAGGTTGACAGACAGTGGCTAATAATGAATTAACCACGTTTAAATTAGCATGTGGATGTAAATGTTACTATGCTATGGTTTATATATGTTAAGCAGTGGTAGGCCTATATGGCATTGAGGGGTGTAGGGCCTAATTCAATAAATTACTCTACCTATAATCAGTGATTATCAGCAGAATTCACGTTTTTATCTTTAACGGCCGTTTTTTCAAAATGAGCTTTTTCCAATACTCTGCGAAAGATATCTCAACTTCTAGACCACTGACATCAACCAAACTTTCTATGATCATTCATAGCACTATTTTAAAGGTTTTTACACAAGGATTTGTTAATATATTGTTAATTGTCTGATTTATGATACATTTTCCTCCTAAAAACATGTCTAAAATGCATTTCTAAGACATGTACATAGTCTTTTTTGATTTATTAAATGAAAAAAGGCTGTATCCAAAATCTGTTGTGTAAAAACTTTAGAAACTAATATGTGGTTAAAATAAAATAGAGATTTTAACTCTGGCTTTATCCAACATCTCAAAAATGTTCTCGAAAAATGACTCAAATTTACGCATAATAAGTTAAATATTGCCATATTTGTATATTTAATAAAATATTAAAGAAAAACATGTAATGCAAAAAATAATTGTGTTAGTGTCAGTAATCAACTGGCAAAGTTTCATGATGATATCTATAAGTTAAAAAAAAATCCCTATTCACCTGGGGTGTCTCGCCTTAAGAGGAAACTCAAATAAAAACGGCAGCAAATGCGACAGGTAGGATCCTCTATTCAAGGGATAGGGTGAACGTGCTGCGTTTATCAGTGGATAAAAAGAGAGAGACTGTGGGTCACGGGACGCGCCCGGTCCTTCTCGTGTCCACCGCAGAACAGCTGTTAGTGTCATTCTACCTGATGTGTCATTGAGGCGGAACGCGCTGCATCAATTAAGCGCATAATATATACAGTATCTCACAAAAGTGAGTACACCCCTCACATTTCTTCAAATATTTCATTATATCTTTCCATGGAACAATATACTAATTAGCCAGAGTTCACAGGTTGCCACTGGAATCCTCTTCTACCCATTCATGACGACATCAAGGAGCTGGTGGATATTAGAGACCTTGCGCTCCTCCACCTTCCGTTTGAGGATGCCTCAAAGATGCTCAATAGGGTTTGGGTCTGGAGACATGCTTGGCCAGTCCATAACCTTTACCTTCAGCTTCTCTAGCAAGCCAGTGGTCTTCTTGGAGGTGTGTTTGGGGTTGTTATCATGTTGCACTACTGCCCTGCAGCCCAGTTTATGAAGGGAGGGGATCATGCTCTGCTTCAGTATGTCACACATGTTAGAATTCAATGAACTGTAGATCCCCAGTGCTGGCAGCACTCATGCAGCCCCAGAACCATGACACTCCCACCACCATGCTTGACTATAGGCAAGTATAGTATTACTGATGAGTTATTTTTACATTTACATCATCCTACAATTTTTTAAATTTTTTTTATAAATGTAAACAATATAAATAAATGAATAAGTAAATAAATAAACAAAACAACAAAATATAGTAATGATACATTATATATATATATATATATATATATATATATATATATATATTTATATATATATTGTTGCATGTCTTTTTGTGGGGTTTCTTGTGCACATCTTTAGAATAGGCTTTCTTCTGGGACAACAGCCATGCAGACCATTATGATGCAGTGTGTGGCGTATGGTTTGAGCACTGACAGGCTGACCCACCACCCCTTCAAGACCTGCAGCAATGCTGGCAGTATTCATAGGTCTATTTTCCAAAGCCAACCTCTGTGTATGACGCTGAGCACGTGCACTCAACCTTCATAAACTGGGCCGCAGGGCAGTATTGCAACATGATAACGACCCCAAACACACCCCCAAGACGACCACTGCCTTGCTAAAAAAGCTGAGGGTAAAGGTTATGGCCTGGCCAAGCATGTCTCCAGACTTAAACCCTATTGAGCATCTTTGGGGCATCCTCAAACGGAAGGTGGAGGAGCGCAAGGTCTCTAATATCCACCAGCTCCTTGATGTCATCATGAATGAGTGGAAGAGGGTTCCAGTTGCAACCTCTGAAGCTCTGGTGAACTCCATGCCCAAGAGGGTTAAGGCAGTGCGGGAAAATAATGGTGGTCACGCAAAATATTGACACTTTGGGCCCATTTTGGAAATTTTTTCTTAGGGGTGTACTCACTTTTGTTGCCAGCAGTTTAGACATTAATGGCTGTGTGTCGAGTTATTTTGAGGGGACAGTAAATTTACACTGTTATACAAGCTGTACACTGACTACTTTACATTGTATCAAAGTGTCATTTCTTCAGTGTTGTCCCATGAAAAGATATAATGAAATCTTTGAAGAAATGTGAAGGGTGTACTCACTTTTGTGAGATACTGTATAAAAAAATAATCCCCGAATAATAACGGGACTATAGCTCAAGAAAATCCAAAATCCAGCATCTCAAAATATTAAAATATTCCATAAAGCCAATAAAATAAAAAATAAATATAATACAGAAATGTCGCACTTTTGATAAGTATTTTCATTCATCTACTACATATACTTGGTCTCGGATCTTATTTTGCATGAATTATTGCATTTTTGCGGCATGGCATGGTGACGATCAGTCTGTGGCACTGCTGAGGTGTTATGGAAGCCCAGGTTGCTTTGATAGTGGCCTAGAGACTGCCAAAATATCAAAAAAATAACAATCTCTCCTTTTCTCACTCTCCCCTTTTCTGAAACCCCCACCCCTCCCCCCAATATACTCCAGTCAGAATTCTCCCCTTTTCTGACCTCACAAACTGGAAAGCCAGAAGCTTCCACTGTGCAGCCCACACCCCTATTTCTTATTGGTCCACGGCCCTGACAGACAGAGGGCGAGGCGTATCTGGCTTCGCTTCCGGACAGGGGGCGGGGGGAGCTCAAAGATTGTGTATTTATGAGGGGAGCCTGCAGCTCTTTTTAAAAAATAGGCCATTGTGAGATTAGCTGAACATCAGCATAGTACAATAAATTATCTGAAAGCTTTTTTCAGCAAACAATTAAAGGAAAACGTATTAGGGACCACTAAGACCATATAATATGGTGTATAATAGAACCGAAAAGTGTATAATATGGGAGCTTTAAAAAGTACTGAACTATCCCTTTAATCCTAACCAAGATGAATCACATTTTGCTACTTTACTTGTGAGAGCTATGTTCAGTTACTGCATGTTCCTTATCACCCATTCACTGTATTTGTTTCAGATTCTCTAAGGATCACTCGTTGGCCTCTTTTCTGTCAATATTCAGAAATCTTTCTACTCACTTGAGTTGCCAATGATGGAAATAGTAACTTGAGCAGACAGATGGGTTGACTGGCAATCACAGGGTATTTGCTGCTACACACCTTATCCCGACTCTAACCCTCATGTTTGAAAATGTAGGTTCGTCCCAGATTTATTTAGACACAATTCTTATCCTTTCTTCCATTCGGGGTACATAATCTAAATTTGGAGAAAAAAAAAGAGAGTAAATATGTACATTTTGGATAACCTTGCCACTGATGAAGCTCTCATAGTATCAATAAGGGGGCTTACACACCTACGTACCCTGTTTTACTTATACGTTTGATCCAAACTTAAATTACAGGTGTGAGACCCCCCCGTCAACAGGCGGACCTTGATCCGACCTAAAGAGGTTGGTCTCCATCTGGATTATACTGAACCATGAACACTGGTCAGTGTCCAGTGTGAGGGCAGGTTTTGTTTGGTTCGGACTTTCGGACCAAATACAGGAAGTCCTGACCGGCTATCTCCATTCACAAGTGTAGGAGCTTAATAGGCCTAAAAAGGTGGTCAAAGTGTGTGTTTTCTGCGCGGCTGTCTGAACTATTCAGCGCTGCAGGAAATGAATCCGTTTACATTTTCCTTCATTCATTCCCTCTCTTTGGCTCGGAGGTATACGTCAGCTAGATGGCCGTATCTCCCTCCCCCCAACGTCACATCAATGCCCTTTTTCGGCAAGAGGAGTGAGGCAGAGTAAAAATCTCAAAAGATGGCGACGCTCTTAAGCCAGGAGAATGGGATGCAGTCTGAATAACTTAGGTCAGCCCGCATGCTACATCCATTTCATATACTATTTATGATTCAAACTAATGAAGGCTATACCTGCGAATAGAAACGCAGACGTCAGATGCACACCCATCTACAAACCAGTCAATGTCCACTATAGGGGGACGCAGCCCATGTAGGTGATAAACATAGACGTCAGTATGTCATGGAAAGTTCTTAAAAGCAAAACTGAAATGTCAAACCTACGGGGATCCAATCCATACAGGGGATTACAAACATAGTCCTCAGTTTGGACCTTAGTGCAGACTGTTAGGTGTGAGAGCACCCTAAATGTCCATATTAGATGTTTTCTTTACCTCATAAATTCTGTTACTGCAGGCAAACACATCATTTTGTTTCAAGCATTGGTCAATTTAAATATTTTGGTCTATTTTGCTTCCATAACATGTCTTCTTTCATAGTAGTATGAATCAAAGGTCCAACATTTATATTTAGGTGTTTATTTGACTAAACCTTGTCTCAAACATTTTTTTCAATACTCTGAACCAAACATCTCCACTTCTAAAGCAGCCATAAACCAAACTTTCCATAATCATTCTTAGCACTATTGAGAAGGTAAATTACATCATTATGATGAGTATTTGGGTTGACTATATCCAAATTCATGAGTAAAACTCAAAGAGAAATCTTTGTGTGAAATGTACGTATATTAAGTAAGTTTATTTCATAGAAAGAAATTATGACTTGACTGACAGATTACATTGTTTAAATATTTTTAATAATTACTATATGAATTACAATTAGTTTTAAGAACTTCAATTATTAGACAACTCCACTTGATATTATTTACTGTACAAGCCTGTGTGGCAGTGTACAGTATGATCTGGGGTTGCTTCAGTTGGTCAGGTCTAGGTTCTAAGCAACCTTATTTGCCAAATCAAGCTTATCAAAATGTGTTACCGTGAATATATGCCATAGTCAAAGCTAAAGATGGTCCAACAAGATATTTGAGTGTGTGACTTTTTTTATGGGCCGGGCAGTGTATGTTGTAAAAACGAAAGAATATGTTTTAACTCTGGCTTTATCCAACATCTGGATTTTAGTTTTATTTATATATATATGTAAATGTATGTATTGTCACATTTGCATATTTATTCAAACATTTCTGAAAATAATATTATACACAGAATAACTGTTTTGATTTAACCAATCATCTGGCAAAGTTCATGATGATCCAGCCTGTATCAGTTACACAGTTGACCCTATTCACCTGCAGTTTCTCACCTTTAAACACAAAGAAACAACCCTTTGAAAAGCTTGTTCACTGAATATATCGAGGGCTTGGAGCAAAAGGGGCGTAAGTGACATATTTGGCGAAAATGACTTTTATATATCATAAAGGTATTGATTAGTTCTATCAAATGGTAAAAGAATAACATCACTAAACATTTAACTTTTTGAAATAAAGGCTGAAAACATAAAGACGTAAGTGCACTGAGCTTGGCACACAAAAGGCATAAGTGCATCATAAATAGGCTAAAGAGCTGACAATATGGAGGGATTGCAGAAAAGACCATCATTTATACTACAGAAAAAGCATTTTTGAATGTTTGGAGAATTTGACATACCCACATATGATGGAGAAAATATGGACACTAAAATAAACACTTAATTTTTTATTCTATTTTAATAAATAGCTATATATCTATTTTTTTATTTTTTCTAAAATATGAATTCCTTGAAGCCTAATCTCTATTAAAGTTGCTTCCATATTTTTTCAAATATTTATGATCAATAAAAAGTTTGTTTTTTCTCTCCTGTAAAATTCTGAAAATGTCACTTACATCCTTTTTTGCGCCAAGCCCTCAATATTAAGGTTTCATAAATTGTCCAACTTTGATGCACCAGTCTGGTGAGGGGGTTGAGTGAAGCCTCATGGAAAAAATCATGGAATCTATAAGTGAGCGGACAGCATCATAACAGATTGTATCTGGATTGTTGAAGCCTGCTAAACTTCCCTTAATGGCACTGAGGCGATTGTACAACTGTGATGTCAAACTATTTATAGTGAACATTGTTGGATTATTTCATCCTCATTTCCCTTTTTCCCAGTTCATCTTTCTTCTCTCTCTTTCCCCCTTTCTCTCTTTTTATCTCTTTCTCTCTCTAGCTCTGTCTCTCTCTCCCCCTAACACACACACACACACACACACACACACACACACACACACACACACGCACACACACACACACACACACACACACACACACACACACACACACACACACACACTATATTCTCAGGCTGACTGGTTCTCTCAGCGAGAGGTTGAAGCTGGACGGACCTGCAAGCTAAGCACATCCCTCAAATAGTCATAAGCACCACTTCAATAAATCCCTTCCACAAGCCCTGATGTGTTTGTGTGTGTGCGTGTGTGCGTGTGTGCGTTTGTGTGTGCGTGTGTGTGTGTGTGTGTGTGTGTGTGTGTGTGTGTGTGTGTGTGTGTGTGTGTGTGTGTGTGTGTGTGTGTGTGTGTGTACCACTAGGCAGAGGTGAGATGAGATGCTTGAAATAGGACAGACAAAAGGGGATGGAGGGCTGGCTAAAATGCTGTGAGGATTTATCACACAGAGAGATGGATGGATGGATGATGGGAAATAGAAAGTAGGGAATGGATGAGACTGAGTAAAGTCCAGGCTGATGGAGTGTTTAGCTGTTTGACTGACTAAGCCATAAGTCTCCTGTGAACCCTTATGCGCTCTCTCTCTCTCTCTCTCTCTCTCTCTCTTTATCTCCTCTATCCCTCGCTCGGCCCTCTCCTTTAAAATAACACTACGTTGTGTGTGGTGACAAGCCTGGATGAAATGATTGGCCCTTAGTTGTCCCCCGACTGCCCTCTCAGATAATCACTACACCTACACTGGCTGCCTCCCACATGCTGACACTACTTTATTAAAGCCAATCTCTCAATACATTATGTTGCTGTGGTTAAGTGTCAATGGCTTTGACTGGGGGAGGAGAGGGGTGGGGGGTGAACAACTGCAACAGTGTAAGCTGCTAAACGTTTTGTGCCATATATCTTTGCCACACCATTTCTGCTCCATCAATCAGCCTTTAACTAATCTATAGCTTGGCAGCACCGCACGACTTGACATCCACGGACAGTGAGATATTGGGAGTGACAATTCTGACTGGATTTTTAGAAAAAGTGAATGAAAGTCCACTGATTTCAAATGACTGATTTCAGTCTGAAACTTAAGCAAAACCCTGACAAACTTTTGCTCATGATTTTTCATTCCTGTTTGAAAGAGCAAGTTTAACATATGGATGATCATTCCATTCAACTGTAACATAGTGAAGACCCACATGATCACCTTTGCTTATATCAGATGATCAGATTTTTAAATGATACCATTTACAAAGAGGTTAAGGTAGAACTGAACTGCACAATTTTGGGAAAAAAGGACAAAAGAACACCAATTATGCTATGTCACTTCTAATGATGTGTGAGTGGTAGAAGAGTGCTATTGCGGCAGTGTGCTAGTTAGGACTTTGAATGTTTTCCCCCATGGGTTTTTAGTTTTACAGAAGGCTACATGTGTTTTGTGTCTCTAAGTGTCTGTTTTTCTGAATATATGATTAGGATTGCTGTCACTGACTCCACCAGCAACATCTGGTCTGCTTCTAGTGCAGTGAAAATGCACATGGAGGCCTCAGTGTTTAACCTTCATATTTCATAAGTTCAAACCCTGCTAAAGGCTACTGATGAACTGAGACTTTGTACACTTCTACAAGAAGAATTAGTAAACACCTTTTGAAATACATGTATTCCAGGCTTGTGTCATTACAATGCCGTTTGTAATGTAGCTGTGACGTCATACTGTGCTACTACTGCATGTTTTGTTGTTGTTGCACAATGAAGTCATACATTAAAGGTGCTGTAAACAAAACAGTTCTTTTAGCTAACTTCCTGTCAGTGACTGCAGTTAGCAGTCCCCTCCCTCGTCCCCACGTCACCACATTAATGCACTGTGGTCTTCAAGCAGCGAGTTATCTAGCATCATCATTTACCTGCTCCGCCATTGTAGGCGCATACACATTCACCCATCTGTCGCTCTACATGTGCACCGGCAGTGAGACGGGTGCCAGTTTGTAGCGTTCTCTCTTCTGATTGGTTATCAGTAGTGGGATCCCCAAAAAGTTTATTTGCCGATTACATGCAGAGCGAGTGACTGAGAGATCGGCTTTATGAAACGTGCACACTATATAAGTGATCACTGTATGAATAAAGAGCGATTTGACACTTATAATAACATAAATACATTGCTTACTTCACCTTTAAGTCATAAGTCCAATATTCATCCATGCATTTGCTCTTAATACATAATAGTGACTACACACAGGATCAACCGCATTGCATTTGCCCCAATGTGGTTAGGTTACTATTAGTGCTTCAGGAGCAGTGTGTCAGTCCTTCAGAAGACTTCATTTATATTATGGTTTACAGTTGTTTATGCCAACTTAAAGCCATGTTTACCACTCAGTTACAACCTCCTGTCTGCCAGCACAGGGCTGTATTTCTGTTCATTCTGTTCATAGATGTAATGTTAGTCAGATATTGATTTGACGGACTGCTTGTAATATTACTGGGGTATTTATCAGGCGCAATCAAATATTCATTCCATCTTCTGACAACAGGAAAAAAATATTATGAATTTGACTGTATTACCACAGTGTCTGCCATCACCTAGAGCTGTCATCCTCCTCTATCTCTCACTTTACAAACTACACACATGTCAAAAACATATGCTGTGTATATGGATAGGTCAGGAAAAATAACATGCGTTCTTGAAAGTAAATAAACACAGTGCAAGAGACACAAGCTGCCCTGCTGGAAAAAATAAACCCAGTAAATTAGCGAAGCAGTGTGTGTTTGAAATGTTTCAGACTTAGACTCTGTACACACACACACGCATACACACTCACACACACACAAAAATGGATATGTGTAGGGAGACTGAATACGATAGAGCCAGATGCTGTGTACTTAGGCCATACGTCAGCCTGTCAAATGTGATATCACTGGAAACCCTAAGATGTTGACTGGAATATTTAAAAGACTCTCCTGACGTTCAGTAAGTTTAATTAATGTCTTGCCATTGAAGTCAAAGTCATATTACACTGAACTCAATGAGGTTGACCATTTCACACACAAACTAAGCATATCTCCTCTAATGCACAACATGGGTCAAAAGTGACCCCCATTCATTTCTTATGGTATTTCATACAGTACATGGCTGGCTATTTCTTAACCATATCTTTGAAATAAATGTTTTAAATCATTTAATATTACATATCTTCATTACAGATCTTGTTTTTGACTAAAACAAATTATTATTTTCAATTTCCCGTCAGTTAAAGCAGTGACGTGGACCAAACAATAACATTTCGTATTTGAAATATCTTTATTTATAACTAACTTTGTTACACATAACACACATAACAATGATAACCTAAAACACACACACACACACACACACACACACACACACACACACACACACACACACACACACACACACACACACACACACACACACACAAATTGTCTCACACACACACACACACACACACAAACACGCACACTCACTTCACTCTAATAGCTGTCATTGAGTGTGAGTGAAATGTATGTATGCTGCAATCCTCTGTGGCAGATCTGAGCTCATTAGTCCAGCGAGTCAGACTGAGGGGATTTGTTACGCCGCACAAGAGAGAGGGATGAGGGGCAGGGAGAGGAGAGAGAGATGAGAGGTAGGAAGAGAGGGATGAGGGAGAGGAGAGAGAAAGAGAGAGAGAGAGATATGGGGCAGGTAGAGGAGGAGAGAGAGATGAGGGGCAGGAAGAGGAAGAAATAGAGAGAGAGAGGGATGAGGGACATGGAGAGGAGGATAGATAGAGAGATGAGAGGCAGGAAGAGGAAGAAAGAGAGAGATGAGAGGCAGGAAGAGGAGGAGAGAGAGATGAGGGGCAGGGAGAGGAAGAGAGAGATGAGAGGCAGGAAGAGGAGGAGAGAGAGAGATGAGAGGCAGGAAGAGGAGGAGAGAGAGATGAGAGGCAGGAAGAGGAGGAGAGAGAGAGAGATAAGAGGCAGGAAGAGGAGGAGAGAGAGAGATGAGAGGCAGGAAGAGGAAGAAAGAGAGAGAGATGAGAGGCAGGAAGAGGAGGAGAGAGAGAGATGAGGGGCAGGGAGAGGAGGAGAGAGAGAGATGAGAGGCAGGAAGAGGAGGAGAGAGAGATGAGAGGCAGGAAGAGGAAGAGGAGAGAGAGATGAGGGGCAGGAAGAGGAAGACAGAGAGTGAGATAAGAGGCAGGGAGAGGAGGAGAGAGAGAGAGGGATGAGGGACATGGAGAGGAGGAGAGAGAGATGAGAGGCAGGAAGAGGAGGAGAGAGAGAGAGAGAGATGAGAGGCAGGAAGAGGAGGAGAGAGAGATGAGAGATGAGAGGCAGGAAGAGGAGGAGAGAGAGAGATGAGAGGCAGGAAGAGGAGGAGAGAGAGAGATAAGAGGCAGGAAGAGGAGGAGAGAGAGAGATGAGGGGCAGGAAGAGGAGGAGAGAGAGAGAGATGAGAGACAGAGAGAAAGAGAGAGATATATGGGGCAGGGAGAGGAGAGAGAGAGATGAGAGGCAGGAAGAGGAGGAGAGAGAGAGAGATGAGAGGCAGGAAGAGGAGGAGAGAGAGAGATGAGGGGCAGGGAGAGGAGGAGAGAGAGAGGGATGAGGGACATGGAGAGGAGGAGAGATAGAGAGATGAGAGGCAGGAAGAGGAGGAGAGAGAGATGAGAGGCAGGAAGAGGAGGAGAGAGAGAGAGATGAGAGGCAGGAAGAGGAGGAGAGAGAGAGATGAGGGGCAGGAAGAGGAGGAGAGAGAGAGATGAGAGGCAGGAAGATGAAGAAAGAGAGAGAGATGAGAGGCAGGAAGAGGAGGAGAGAGAGATGAGGGGCAGGGAGAGGGGGAGAGAGAGAGATGAGAGGCAGGGAGAGGAGGAGAGAGAGATGAGAGATGAGAGGCAGGAAGAGGAGGAGAGAGAGAGAGATGAGAGGCAGGAAGAGGAGGAGAGAGAGAGATGAGAGGCAGGAAGAGGAGGAGAGAGAAAGAGGGATGAGGGACATGGAGAGGAGAGACAGAGAGAAAGAGAGAGATATATGGGGCAGGGAGAGGAGAGAGAGAGATGAGGCGCAGGGGGAGAGAGAGAGAGATGAAGGGCAGGGAGAGGAGAGACAGAGTGAAAGAGAGAGAGATGAGGGACAGGGAGAGGAGGAGAGAGAGATGAGAGGCAGGAAGAGGAGAGACAGAGAGAAAGAGAGAGAGATGAGGGGCAGGGAGAAGAGAGACAGAGGGAAAGAGAGAGAGATGAGGGACAGGGAGAGGAGGAGAGAGAGATGAGAGGCAGGAAGAGGAGAGACAGAGAGAGAGATGAGGGGCAGGGAGAAGAGAGACAGAGGGAAAGAGAGAGAGATGAGGGGCAGGGAGAGGAGCCACAGAGAGAAAGAGAGAGAGATGGGAAGAGGAAGAAATACAGAGATATGAGGGGAAGGAAGAGGAGGAGAGAGAGAGATGAGAGGCAGGGAGAGGAAGAAAGAGAGAGAGATGAGAGGCAGGGAGAGGAAGAAAGAGAGAGAGATGAGGGGCAGGAAGAGGAGTAGAGAGAGATGAGGGGCAGGTAGAGTAGGAGAGAGAGAGAGATGAGAGGCAGGTAGAGGAAGAAAGAGAGAGATAAGAGGCAGGAAAGAAGGAGAGAGAGATGAGAGGAGGGGAGAGGAGGAGAGAGAGATGAGAGGCAGGAAGAGGAGGAGAGAGAGAGATGAGGGCAGGAAGAGGAGGAGAGAGAGAGAGGGATGAGGGACATGGAGAGGAGAGACAGAGAGAAAGAGAGAGATATATGGGGCAGGGAGAGGAGAGAGAGAGAGAGAGATGAGGCGCAGGGGGAGAGAGAGAGAGATGAAGGGCAGGGAGAGGAGAGACAGAGCGAAAGAGAGAGAGATGAGGGACAGGGAGAGGAGAGAGAGAGATGAGAGGCAGGAAGAGGAGGAGAGAGAGATGAGGGGCAGGAAGAGGAGGAGAGAGAGATGAGGGGCAGGGAGAGGAGGAGAGAGAGAGATGAGAGGCAGGAAGAGGAGGAGAGAGAGATGAGAGGCAGGGAGAGGAAGAAAGAGAGAGAGATGAGAGGCAGGGAGAGGAGGAGAGAGAGAGATGAGAGGCAGGAAGAGGAGGAGAGAGAGATGTGAGGCAGGGAGAGGAAGAAAGAGAGAGAGATGAGAGGCAGGAAGAGGAGGAGAGAGAGAGGGATGAGGGACATGGAGAGGAGAGACAGAGAGAAAGAGAGAGATATATGGGGCAGGGAGAGGAGAGAGAGAGAGATGAGGCGCAGGGGGAGACAGAGAGAGATGAAGGGCAGGGAGAGGAGAGACAGAGCGAAAGAGAGAGAGATGAGGGACAGGGAGAGGAGGAGAGAGAGATGAGAGGCAGGAAGAGGAGGAGAGAGAGAGATGAGGGGCAGGAAGAGGAGGAGAGAGAGAGATGAGAGGCAGGGAGAGGAGGAGAGAGAGAGATGAGAGGCAGGAAGAGGAGGAGAGAGAGATGAGGGGCAGGAAGAGGAAGAAAGAGAGAGAGATGAGAGGCAGGAAGAGGAGGAGAGAGAGAGATGAGAGGCAGGGAGAGGAGGAGAGAGAGAGATGAGAGGCAGGAAGAGGAGGAGAGAGAGATGAGGGGCAGGGAGAGGAAGAAAGAGAGAGAGATGAGAGGCAGGAAGAGGAGGAGAGAGAGAGAGGGATGAGGGACATGGAGAGGAGAGACAGAGAGAAAGAGAGAGACATATGGGGCAGGGAGAGGAGAGAGAGAGATGAGGCGCAGGGGGAGAGAGAGAGAGATGAAGGGCAGGGAGAGGAGAGACAGAGCGAAAGAGAGAGAGATGAGGGACAGGGAGAGGAGGAGAGAGAGATGAGAGGCAGGAAGAGGAGGAGAGAGAGAGAGAGAGAGAGAGATGAGGGGCAGGAAGAGGAAGAAAGAGAGAGAGATGAGAGGCAGGAAGAGGAAGAAAGAGAGAGAGATGAGGGACAGGGAGAGGAGGAGAGAGAGATGAGAGGCAGGAAGAGGAGGAGAGAGAGAGAGATGAGGGGCAGGAAGAGGAGGAGAGAGATGAGAGGCAGGAAGAGGAGGAGAGAGATGAGAGGCAGGAAGAGGAGGAGAGAGAGATGAGAGGCAGGAAGAGGAAGAAAGAGAGAGAGATGAGAGGCAGGGAGAGGAGGAGAGAGAGAGAGATGAGAGGCAGGAAGAGGAGGAGAGAGAGAGATGAGAGGCAGGGAGAGGAGGAGAGAGAGAGAGATGAGAGGCAGGAAGAGGAGGAGAGAGAGAGATGAGAGGCAGGGAGAGGAAGAAAGAGAGAGAGATGAGAGGCAGGAAGAGGAAGAAAGAGAGAGAGATGAGAGGCAGGAAGAGGAGGAGAGAGAGATGAGAGGCAGGAAGAGGAAGAAAGAGAGAGAGATGAGAGGCAGGAAGAGGAGGAGAGAGAGAGATGAGAGGCAGGGAGAGGAAGAAAGAGAGAGAGATGAGAGGCAGGAAGAGGAAGAAAGAGAGAGATGAGGGGCAGGGAGAGGAGGAGAGAGAGAGATGAGAGGCAGGAAGAGGAAGAAAGAGAGAGATGAGGGGCAGGGAGAGGAGGAGAGAGAGAGATGAGAGGCAGGGAGAGGAGGAGAGAGAGAGATGAGAGGCAGGAAGAGGAGGAGAGAGAGAGAGATGAGAGGCAGGGAGAGGAGGAGAGAGAGATGAGGGGCAGGGAGAAGTGACACATATTTTGCTCAAATGATAAGCTTTAGAAAATGATATTAATCATCAATTGCCACTCAGTGATGTAAACTCTAGTCATGATTGTACATTAATGTGATGAAATGATGATTTATATCATTCCAAAACTTCATGTATAATGTGTATCTGGAGAGCAAAGAACAATCCAAATACTCAAAACAAAAAAAGAACTTAAGTTCAGTACTCAAGTTAATCTACTTTGTCCCCAGTCCATAATACTCCACTGGACTGGGAAAGAAGAGGGGAGAGAGAGGATGGGAAGTGAAGACAGACAGGATGGAGAGGTGTGTGTGAAGAGAACAGGGAGAGTCAAGGGAGAAAAAGCAAGTAAAAGTGCCAATTACAGACCTATTAGGCCTCGTTTCCACTGAACAGCACAGTTTGGTTTGGCACGGCACAGTGACACTAGATCTGGCTTGTGTTTCCACTGCTGGCAGCACCCTTTACTTACATGCTGGAGGCGTATATCAGAGTATTTACAGTCTACGGGTCAGAGCCGTTGAGCGGTGCTAGTCGCTGTAGCTACGTACAGTAACTATGGTGACATCATCTACATAACTATGGTGAACCATAGCAACAGGACAGTGAAGCCCGCTGTTTGATTTAAAGATGAGGAAAAACGCCACAAACCAAGAACTTCGTGCCGACATTTTCTCTCTAAACACAAGAGTCTTCACTTTTGCCAAGACGCCTACACACGGCAGTTTATCTCTAACACGGAAATGATTTTGTTGACCAGCCGCACAGAACTGAACCGAACTGAAGTGAGCCACTCAGTGGGACAGAGGCTGAAGACGATAAGGATAGAACTTGATGAGGGGTGTAGAGGAGTGCTGTGGAAAGCAAAAATGATAAGATGAAAACTGTGTTGATCCCTGCAGGGAAAAGGCAGCACCATAAATGAATAAAAAAGAGTAGAATATAGTAGATAAGAAAGGCAATATGAGGCTTATGAACAGGTACAACTCACAACCTCAAAACCTGCATTAAAGTAATGATAGAAAATATGCAAAGGGCGATGAGATAACGGCGGCAGAAAATGATGAAAATGTCCTCGTTAAAGGAATTAATATCAGTTTGTTGTTGCATTTTATGGCAGAGGGGAATATGATGTGAGGTGTGATAAAAGGCAATATGTGGGAGATAAGTAGCAGAGTCATTAAAAAAAATGTGCCAGTATCTACATTATAACAGGTTCTACCAAAGGGTCCAACATTCATCTGGAGGAAAAAACTGTTGTATTATTCATTCATAATCATTTAGAAGAGAAGGAGGAGACAGGGAGGAGATGAGATGAAATGATGGCGAGGAATGAAAAGAAAAACAGTCCAGAGGGGGAAGTGAGCAGCCCCCTCTGGCAGTACCTAAAGTCCTCCTGCATCCGATTCCACACTATTCACACTTTACTTTAGTATTACGATGTAAACTTCTGGTCAATGATTGAATTCCTGTGTGATTTTTCTCTACTTATGACATATATTGTCCGTCCTGGGAGAGGGATCCCTTACTTTGTCGACGAAAAAAGAAAATCCCGATAAAGGGTTTTTACTGGGACTTTTTGTCTCAGCCGAGCTAAGGGTCTAAGGGCAGAGTGTCATACTGTAAGGAATGTAAAGCCCACTGAGGCAAATGTCTATTTGTGATATTGGGCTATACAAATAAAACTGATTTGATTTGATTTGATTTGATTCAGAGGACAGGAATAGCAGGACTGAGGGAATGAGGGAATGAGAGAGCGGAGGTGAAGATTGAATGGGGGGATTTTCCAGTTGGTTAGCTTGTCCTGACCACGTGTGAAATTTGCTCTGAACACCCGGTGGCGTTCAATCACCAGTCGAGTGTGGCAACTAGGAAATGAACGCCAGCGTAGAGAGAGAAATTGAGAAACATAATAAGACAGTAAAAGGCAGACGGAGAAAACACATTTTGCACATTTTAACAGTAGGCTATGTACTGTGTCTGGATCATTTGCATTGAGAACAGAGTGCTGCAGAAATTGTAGAAAGTCATTGAGTCAGCAATTGAATCTTTATTACCTTTATTTATACAGGTATATCCCATTGAGTCCGAAGACTCTTTTTCAAGGGAGACCTGTTCCCATTTACACCTTACCATTCACACACACATTCATACACCGATAGCAGGCTAACTATCAACATTCACACGAGGCAAGGTGGGTGAAGTGTCTTGCCCAAGGACACAACAACTATGACACAGGTGGCAGGGCGGGGATCGAACCTCCAACCCTTTGATCATCGGCCGACCCGCTCTACCAACTGAGCCACAGTCGCCCCAAAATCTAAATTTGTACTTTTATGAACACAAATTAAAGATTATATTCAAAGATTTTGCCAAAGGAGTTGACACACAGTTGAGTAAGCCTATCAGGTACACAACACTATTTCTCAGTATGGCAGTGTTTACAAACTGGTGTCGCTCCAGAACACTGGCTCAGTAGCTCAGAAAAAAAAGAGCTCAAGAAATGTTTCAGTTGTTGATTCTACTGCTGAGAAGAAACCTGGACGTACAACAGAAGTTACTAATTCCATGCACGATCACAGAAGGCTTAACCTCATGTAGATGCACCAACAGTGTTGTTGTAATTTATCATAGGGGCTACAGAAGTTACACACTGTATCTTTAAATTATCAGCAAATGGCAAGGCTGTATTTCCTTTTATATTCAGATTGAATTTAAGTTAAATTTCAGTCTTTGGATAATAATATATTAGATAAATAAATATATAGATAAATAGTCAGATCAGATTTGCTGACAGGCAAATGCACTAATTAGGGTCTTCACATTAGCCAAGGACGGAGAATACCTTGTCTTAGCTATGTTCCATAGAATGGTGTTACGCTGATCAAAGACAAACTCACACAGCTGTCAGGGGTTCCTTATGCTAGAACTGATGTCTATGTTGATCTAAGTTTCATCAAGCTTAGAAGAATAAAATTCAATGATTTCACAGTGAAAAAGCAGGCCTGTATGTAGTACTATGGAGATGCTTAAATGTCTTTGCAGGTACGCACATCTGGGTATCAGCAGCTTAGCATCGGGAATTATTCCATGACTGTGTATCATTTTGCCCAGAGGCGAAATGACTATAGAAAAAAACAATAGGTCCAATAATAGAGCGGAGAGAGAGGAACGCCATAGGTCAGAAAAAATGTATGGGATATTCTCATAGCAAACACAAAATTGTCAAATATATTTTTCTACAGGTATATTGTGATAAATGTTATAAAACGGTGCATGGATATCCCGTAATGTGTGAATTAAAGCGTTAAAATGTCTTGAGGGATTCTCAAAATGTGCGAGAATTGAGACTCACGTGGATTCAGCATAGCTTACTCTGTAAGGATAGATGGAAGTGAGGAAGTCATTTTGTATTGAATCATCAATTGTATTTATTTATTTAACTTTTATTTATCCTCGAGAGATCAATTGAGGGGTGACCCTCATTTTCAATGATGTCGAGTCAAAACAAATTCAAAACAACAATACATACAAAAATTCAATGCAAATACACCAAAAACACAAGTGAAGAGAAGAGAAAAGAAAAAAACAATTGAAACATTTACAAAGTGGTAAAGAGTGGCAGCAAATCAAAGCAATCATGAGCAGCTAACAGATGGCAGTTTTATACTGTAACTATTTAAAGTGTAACTGCACACTTATACATGTTTTTTTTAGATAGAAGCTGAATTAAATTACTATGTTGTTAAGGAAAACATAAATGCTTGTGCTAATATTGAAACAAAATTCAATATGTTAAATATCGGCATTTTATGAGACATTTTATGTAATAAAAAATTACTTATTAGCTTTACTAAGATTTGAAAAAACAACTTGGACCCTCAGGTTCGAATTATGAAGTAGAGTCGTACTTTTGGTACGACTCTACGTCACGACGTCTGATAGACGGCAGCCAATCAGAAGTGGGTGCTGCGAAGCCGAGTAGCCGCGCTCTTTTCCAAATACATTACACTACTACTGTTACACCTTTCCTGCTATTCTGGGCCCCAGACCGTAGTCGAGGAGCCGGGACACGTTCCCTCCAAGGATGTTATTTTGGGGGTAATACCATACACTTCTACCCGCAGTGTGTCGGCTTATGGGTCTGTATGAGGAGGCCACCGATTCTTGACAGATGTGAAATTGGACAGTGGGGTGAATAGAAGTATTCTCTTCTTTTACTCGTTGTTAACTTCCGAAACATTTCCCTCATTGAAATCCTAAACAGTTACAGAGCATTCTTCTCAGGCATCAAACATGTGTAAATGCTGCCAAATGCAACATTTGCATTGTAAGAGTCATCCAAAGTATTACAAACAAACCACTGGTGGATAAACTCCCTTGTATACGAGAGTAGGATTTATCAGACATTTTCCCTGTGCATTTTCCAAATGGGGCCAGCATCTGAATTGTTGACTGGTTTATGTCCCTCTCAGCAGTTCATGTGTCCGTGATGACAAAGAGCAGCATGTCATTACTTCTCTCTCCAGTCTCGCTGTATAAAACACTTGCGGCCTGCTTTATGGAGTCATTAACAAAAGCGTGGAACAATCAATGGAAACAGCTTCCCCTTTTCAGCACTCTCACTGCCTCTCTCTTGTTGTCTTGCCTGCTATTATGCCTGCCAGCGCTGGCTCTGGTTTTTCATTTGCTTGTGTACATATCGTTTATTTGTGTGCCATTGTCGATGAGCGGGTAATTTGTTAAGAAATATGGTTTTATGGAAGGAAGGATAGTAGGGGCTGCTGTCTGCCTGCCAGTATGACTGTTTGGGTGGGGAGGGGGGTGGGGGGATGACTGTCAGCTTCAGCACCATATGCGGTTTGACTGGAAAGAGGTGTCTGGGATTACTTAGTCTGATTTAACAGATGTTTTGTGTAGGAAAATAAATGGGGATTTCTACTGTGCTGGCAGATGGGAAACTCAAATGATTTGCTCCCTTAATGCTTCACCTTCACTCCGACGCTGTAACCACTCCACCACATTGCTGCCTGCATCACGTAAGGCCTCTGAGGCAATAACCTCAGCAGATGCAACCCTCTCACATCCTCAAATAAAACACCTTATAAACACATTCAAATCTTCAATCTTTTACTAGATACAACATTAGAGAAAAGGTTCTGATAGTAAATAAAACAATATTTCCATAGTATGACAAGGGAATGTTTCTGATATAGTTTCACCACATTTTAAGATCACATTTGGTGGAAGGATGGCCTAGGAAAGAGGGGCCGACCAGTAACTATGACGTATCTGGTTGGATCCCAGGAGGCTGTTAGTAGTACAACTGGTGGTGGCTGGTATTACATGTACTGTGCCCACCATCTCTCATATGTGTCTTAGTGTGTGTGTGTGTGTGTGTGTGTGTGTCAGCTAAATAAGATTTCCTCAGTCGGTGTATGAAATCTGAAGGTGAGCTCATCCAGGTGGAACATTGGCTCCTAAGCGGTGTGAGAAAAAAAAACACAAACTGTGAATTACAAGACTTCATGTTGCATGCACGCACACACACACACACACACACACACACACACACACACACACACACACACACACACACACACACACACACACACACACACACACACACACACACACACACACACACACACACACACACACACACACACACACACAGCCTATAGACTTCTTTGGTCCATTTCCCCAAAAGTATATTTTTGAGCTTTCCCTATACATACAGTACTGTATATGTTCACCATCAAGTCTAAAACAAGACACCTTCTGAGGCTCTCAGCTGAATTGCAATCCGCAGTGTTTGAAATGCACTAAGATGCGCTAAAATCTATTCTGTTTTGAATGTGTGGTCAACAGTTTTGACAGCAGTGTGTTAGCATTTGAACAAAGTGCTGTATATCCACAGTGTTGTGCAGGTTGTGGTCAAGCCATGGGATAGGTGTGTAGAGTTTTGAAAACTGTTCAAGCAATGAAAAACAACCTAGTATTTGGTCCACATGAACTGCTGCTGTGCAGACTAGAGTTTGCATATGTGGCTCCAGTTGTGCCCACTGTGGGTTAGCACTCGAAAAAAACCATGAACCCTTTACGTATGGATTATAGATGTGAGAGAAGAGGCCTATGTGTGCACTCTGTTGCAGAATCGCTGTGTTATTTCACACAACTTTTTGTTACATCAATAAATATGTGTCTGTTCTGCTGCGAGCAGCAATCCCAATATAGAGTAACACCTGCTGTGTAATGTTGTGTTGCATCACTTCATACCGTGAATAGATTTCACCAGACAAGTAGTATTCAAGACGGCTGTGCGTTCATCTGTTGGTGACCAGTAGGGACAAGGGAGGGGACTGCTAACTGCAGTCACTGACAGGAAGTTGGTTAAAAGGACCATATTATTTACTTCTCCTTAAATGCTTAGGCAGCATTAAGTAAGCATTAACTAACTGTTCATTGGTAGTTATTAATGGTTAGCTTATGCGTAGATAATGCTTATGTAGCATTAACAAACCATTCATTAATGTACCCTTATTATAAAGTGTTTCCACTACTTCTTGGACTTCAACATCACAATAGGATTGAATACAGCTCTGTATAACCAGGCTTAGGAACATACATAATGTAAGGCTGTCAGAAATATGACCCTCCAATGTTACAGTTTGAGAGTTCACCATATTGAACTTTACACTGATGCAGAAACTGTTTAAAATACTCCTTCTAATCTGTATTACATTGCCATACTGTTATGTATTGCAACCCAACTGCCAGTCATGAACACTGATATTGGGCGATTGTTGGATATTGGATGAAAAATGTTGTTTCCTCTCTTTACATGAATTCTGATTGCTTCTTTGTGTCTGTGTTACAGTGAGCAGACTGGACCGACCTACTCTACAACCCACTGCACTCCTGTCCCTGCTTCTGCTGCTGTACATGGCAGTCTGCTGACCTCAACGTGATGGGAACCCTCATCACTGACTGGCTCTGTCTACCTTCTGAGAAGTGGAGCTTAAATATGGCATCTTCACTGCTCTTGTCCTCTTTGTAGTACTTCTTTGACAAGGGCTTTTTGAGGAATATTTTTCATATGGTGAGAAATATCTATCCGGCTTCCCCCTGTAGGAAACTGGTGGCTGCTAAATTTCCACCGGACGGTACTATGCCTGGATTTTAGAAAGGATTGTTTGCAACCGCGACCCTCGTCAGCTTGGGAAGTTCCCCACTCACTCATGCCTGGGAGTGAATGTGAATTTAGTGCGACAGTGTTTTTGTGTTTAAATCTGCATGGCGAAAGTGAGACATAGAAAATAAGGAATTTATGCTCAGAAATAACAAGAGAGGAGGCACACAAGTTGAACAAAGGAGCAGCAGCTATGCCCCGGTGGAGGCACTGCTCGAGGACAGGGTGTCCGCTATTACAGACTGCAAAGAGTGGAAGCAGGATGAAGGGATGTGAAGGGCTTCAAGGTTCCTTAAGCGCCTGCCGGTGGGGTTCTTCTCTGCTGTGGCTGGGGCTGATGCTGCTGCTCCAGGCGACTCTGGCTGACGTGACGCCTCAGAAAGTAGATGAGAATGACCCGGTGGTCACCACGGTATACGGCAGGCTGCGCGGCATGAAGAAGGAGCTCAACAACGAGATCCTGGGTCCCGTGGTGCAGTTCCTGGGCGTCCCGTACGCCGCTGCACCCACTGGAGAGCGACGCTTCCAGCCTCCAGAGCCCCCTGTCTCCTGGCCCCACATCCGCAACGCCACACACTTTGCCCCGGTGTGCCCTCAGACCATTGTGGAGGGCCGCCTGCCGGATGTCATGCTGCCGGTGTGGTTCACCAACAGCATTGATGTGGTGTCCAGCTACATCCAGGACCAGAGCGAGGACTGCCTCTACCTGAACATCTACGTCCCCACTGAGGATGGTGAGTTGGCTTGCAGGCCCAGGGTAGGATGGTTGTGGGGACATAGTGTGTGTGTGTGGGGGGGGGGGGGGGGAGTATTCAAACAATTACTTTTTGGTAGACAGAGAAAAGTATGTTGTTGGGTTGTGTTTTGTCTATGTGAGAGTGCATCTTCGTCTCTGTCTGTCTGTCTGTCTGTCTGTCTGTCTGTCTGTCAGTAGAGGGAAAGCATGACCTTGTGCATGTTTAATATGCATGATGACTCAATTTATATCACATGATTGTGTGAGTGTGGTTTTCTAAAAGATAACAGTGTGCATGCATCTGTGCATGTGTGTGCACTGTTGTGTACCTATCTAACAGTGGACTTTGGCACTGTTACACATTTACCAACAGGGGGCTGCCGAGCCAACAGGGGACATCAGGTCCCACATTGGTC